>SJYC01041661.1:0-15034 GCA_006408675.1 Madoqua kirkii | reverse complement strand
GTTTTTTTTTAATATTATACAATGGAAAACACAGTATAATTTTATGATTGCTGATACTGATAATATAATTTTTAAAAATTTGAGAACTGATCATTCTTGCCTAGATTACTTAAAATTGGTGCTACATTTGACAGGACAAAGGCCTAGTGTATTTGAAAATATTTGCCATAGCCAATACCAGAGTTCTCTGCTAAATAGCCAGTATCATACCTGCTTTTATCACCTTGGATGCCTTAAGGA
This sequence comes from Madoqua kirkii, assembly GCA_006408675.1. Taxonomy (NCBI): domain Eukaryota; kingdom Metazoa; phylum Chordata; class Mammalia; order Artiodactyla; family Bovidae; genus Madoqua; species Madoqua kirkii. The sequence goes on along the minus strand of SJYC01041661.1, from coordinate 14,794 downwards.
ATTTCTCTAATGGGTATTTTAAAATTGTCATCATAAATTTCTAATGTTTTTACAAGATAATTTAGCACATTTCCTAGTTGATGGAAATATTAAAATATTTATATAAGATACAGCAAACTTTATATATTGATTTACTTTCTTTGTGGGAATGTGAAAAGAGAAGATAAGAGAGTGATATCTGCCTCTCACTTTAGCATGAAGGCCCATTTGCATCAAATGAAAAAAAGAATTTGGGTGTGCAAAATAATTTGCAAGAATATTGCTCTGCTCAGCTAAAGATCTTAGAAAGTGGATATCAAGATGATGGTGCAAGAGAATGCTAAGCTCACCTCTCGTAACACATCAAAAAACCAACTACACATGGAGCAATTCTTGCTGAAAACAACTTAAGTCTGGCACAACAATTCTATAACCGAGACTGTGAAGAGAGATGCACACATAATTTGGTAGGAAGGGAGAAAAAGTTATCTGGTAAGAACCCACACCCTTTATGGGAGTATCCAAAAGAGGAGGGGCATAGGATGGGATCTAGGGTCTTCCCTGGGGATCAAACGGTGTGAACTATATATTAGGCACCTCAGTCCTTGGAATATGACACCAGAAAGACAAGTCCTCTTAGCTGGTTTGAAACTCAGTGGAGTTGCCAAAAGGTTATATGAAACCAAGATTGTGCTATTGAAGAGTGTGCATATAGTCTTGCTTTTCTTGATCACAGCACAGAGGCAGCAGGCTGAAAACTGCCTGGTGCTCTGGTTGGCTTTGCTCACCCACCCCAGTTTGTCTCCCAACCTCCTGCTCCAGCCCCTCTTCCACTCCTCACTAAGGAGGGGGCTACTGTTGCCACTTAGATATTATTGGGCTCCAACCCTGCCTCTACCAGGACAGAGGCAGCCATTGACAGAAAGCATGCCCCCCCCCTCCCACTCACCTTTAGGAGAAGGGAAACTAGTTTCGGAGAAGGTACTGCTATTTCATATGGAAACAAAAATAGCTCAGTTGTGTGGTATCAACTCCTCCAGTGCCTACCCAGCATTTACCAAGGAGCTCACATCAGGAAAAAGTGCAGCCAGCACAGAACTGTAGGCCCAAGGCCTCATATGTTGGCTATGACCCCAGCCACAGTGGAGACTACCAAGACACTTGGGAGAAACCCAGCTCCATCAGGGATTGTTACCACAGGGCAGTATGATCACTGACATAGGTGGAGCCCAGGCTTATACATGAATTTAGCTCTAGCCCTTCCAACATCAGTCCTACTTCTGAATCAAAGTGCTGGCTGTCAGCACTCCCTGGAAGATGTGGCCCATGCTCACTTCAGATCCAACTCTTCCTATCCATTCTGCGGTAGTCACAGAACGAATGTGGACATTATCACACAAGGGCACACCTTGTGTCTCCCCCAATCTTATAGAGACAGAGAAAGTTAAACAAAATGAGAAGACAGAGGGATATGTTTCAGAAATCAAAAAATAACCTGAAAAGAGTCTTGATAAAACAGAGGCAAATAATTTACTTGATAATGAGTTCAAAGTAGTAGTAATAAAAAGGCTAACTGAAAAATAATGGGCAAATATAATGAGAGTTTCAACAAAGGACTAGAAGGCATTTAAAAAAAAACAGAGCTAAAGAATATAATAATTGAAAGGAAAAATACACTAGAGGGAATTAACAATAAACTAGGTGATATAGAACAATAAGTAATCAGAAAGATAATATAATGGAAATCACTTAATCATAAAAGCACAAAGAATAACAATACTTTTAAAATATGAGGATAGTTTAAACTGGGAAGACATCAGGCATCCTAATATTTGCATTACAGTGTCCCAGAAGAAGAGAGATAGGGATATAAAATATATTTGATAACATTATGGCTTAAACCTCACCTGAACTACAGATTAAATTCAATCCCTATCAAAATACTCATGACATTTTTCATAGAACTAAAGTAATCTATCCTAAAATTTGTACTCTTACATAAAGGGTTCTGGGAAAACTGGACAGTTATTTACATGTGAAAAAATGAGATTAGAACACTTTATCACACAATATAAACAAATTAAAAATGTATTAAAGACTTTCATGTAAGAACTGAGATTGCAACACTGCTGGAGGAAAACAAGCAGAACATTCTTTGACATGTGCAATATTTTGATCTGTCTCCTAAGACAAAGACAAATAAAAATAAATGAGACCTAATTAAACTTCAAATCTTTTGCAAAGCAAGGGAAACCATTGACAAAATGAAAAGACAACTTATGGAATCAGAGAAAATATTTCTAAATGATAAGGTCTATGGGGAAGGGCAGTTAATGGGCTTCCCTGGTGGCTCAGACAGTAAATAATTCATCTGCAGTGTGAAGTCCTGGGTTCAATCCCTGAGTTGGGAAGATCCCCTGGAGGAAGGTACAGCAACCCACATCAATATTCTTGCCTGGAGTATCCCCATGGACAGAGAAGCCTGGTGGGCTACAGTCCATGAGGTCAAAAAGAGCTGGACATGACTGAGAGACTAAGCACAGCACAGCATGAGAGGTGGTTAATATCCAAAATATGTAAACAGCTCATACAACTAAATATCAAAAAAACAGAAACAAAATTTTAAATGGGCTGAAGCTCTGTGTAGATATTTTTCAGAATTAACATATTGATGGTTAACAGGCACATGGAGATAACCCTCAACATCACTAATTTTTAGGGAAATGTAAATCAAAAAGGCATTGATATATCATTTCACAACCAAGTCTACAAATGATAAATGTTATCAAGGATGTGAAGAAAAGGGAATGTTTGTACATTATTGCTGTTTAGTTGCTATCATGTCTGACCCTTTGCGACCCCATGGACTGTAGCCCACCAGGCTCCTCTGTCCTTAGAATTGGTGGGAGTATAAATTGGTGCAACCACTATGGGAAGCAGTATGGAAATCCCTCAGAAAACTAAAAATAGAACTACTACATGACCCAGCAATTGCACCCCTGGGTATATATCCAGGGGAAAAAAATGAAGACACTAATATGAAAAGCTATATGCAGCTTAATGTTCATTGCTGCCATTGTTCAGTCACTAAGTCATGTCCAGTTCTTTTCATTCTGTGCACTGTAGCATGCCAGGCTCTTCTGTCCTCTACTGTCTGCTGGAGTTTGTTCCAATTCATGCCCATTGGTCAGTGATACTATCTAACCATCTCATCCTCTGCCATGCCATTTGCCTTTTGTCTTTTATCTTTCCCATAATCAGCCTTTTCTAGTGAGTCAGTTCTTCACATCAGGTGGCCAAGTATGGAGATTTAGTTTCAACAACAGTCCTTCCAATGAATATTCAAGGTTGATTTGCTTTAAGATTGACTGGTTTGATTTCCTTGCAGTCCAAAGACTGTTAAATGTCTTCTCCAGCACCACAATATGAAAGCATCCATGTTCATAGCAGCATTATTTATAATAGCCAAGACACTGAAGCAACCCAAGTGCCTATCAACAGGTGAATGCAGAAGGAACATGTGAATGGATAAGGAATGGGACATTACTCAGCCATGCCATTTTCAGGAATGTGCATGAACCTAGAGAATATCATGCTTAGAAAAAGTTGAACAGAGGAAGACATATATCATATGATTTCACTTTTATGTGGAATCTAAAAAATAAAACAGTCAAATTTATATAAGTGAAACAGAGACAGACTCACAGATAGAGAAAACCAACACTTTGTGACCCCCAAGGACTGTAGCCTGCCAGGCTCTTCTGTCCATGGGGATTCTCCAGGAAGAATACTGAAGTGGGTCGCCACACCCTCCTCCAGGGGATCTTCTCAACCCAGGGATACAAACTCAAGTCTCTGGTATTGCATGCAGATTCTTTGCCATCTAGCCATGAAAGAAGCCTCAAAAATATATGAGTAAACCAGAAACAGAAAACAAACTAGTAGTTACCAATTGGAAGAAAGGGACAGGAGTAAGAGGTATAAGATTAAGAGATAAAAACTATTAAGTGTAAAATAGATAAATATCGTAATACAGATATATTGGATAACAAAGTTCAATTCAGTTCAGTTGCTCAGTCATTCCGGACTCTGCAACCTCATGAACTGCAGCACTCCAGGTCTCCATGTCCATCACGAACTCCTGGAGTCTACCCAAACTCATGTCCATTGAGTTAGTGATGCCATCCAACCATCTCATCCTCTGTTGTCCCCTTCTCCTCCTTCCCTCAATCTTTCCCAGAATCAGGGTCTTTTCCAATGAGTCAGTTCTTCGCATAAGGTGGCCAAAGTATTGGAGTTTCAGCTTCAACATCAGTCCTTCCAATGAATATCCAGAACTGATCTCCTTTTGGATGGACTGGCTGAATTTCCTTGCAGTCCTAGGAACTCTCAAGAGGCTTCTCCAACACCACAGTTCAAAAGAATCAATTCTTTGACACAGCTTTCTTTAAAGTCCAACACTCACATCCATACATGACTACTGGAAACACTATAGCCTTGACTAGAAAGACCATAGTTGGCAAAGTAACATTTCTGTTTTTTAATATGCTGTCTAGGTTGGTCATGACTTTTCTTCCAAAGAGTAAGCATCTTTTAGTTTCATGGCAGCAATCACCACCTGCAGTGATTTTGGAACCCACAAAAGTAGTCAGCCACTGTTTCTACTGTTTCCCCATCTATTTGCCATTAAGTGATGGGACGAAATGCCATGATCTTAGTTTTCTGAATGTTGAACTTTAAGCCAACTTTTTCATTCTCCTCTTTCACTTTCATCAAGAGGCTTTTTAGTTTCTCTTCACTTTCTGCCATAAGGGTGGTGTCATCTGCATATCTTAGGTGATTGATATTTCTCCTGGCAATCTTGATTCCAGCTTGTGCTTCTTCCAGCCCAGCGTTTCTCATGATGTACTCTGCATATAAGTTAAATAAGCAAGTGACAATATACAGCCTTGATGTATTCCTTTTCCTATTTTGAACCAGTCTTTTGTTCCATGTCCAGTTCTAACTGCTGCTTCCTGACCTGCATACAGGTTTCTCAAGAGGCAGGTCAGGTGGTCTGGGATTCCCATCTCTTTCAGAATTTTCCACAATTTATTGTGATCCACACAGTCAAAGGCTTTGGCATAGTCAATAAAGCAGATGTTTTTCTGAAATTCTCTTGCCTTTTCCATGATCCAGCAGATGTTGGCAATTTGACCTCTGGTTCCTCTGCCTTTTCTAAAACCAGCTTGAACATCTGGAAGTTCATAGTTTAAGTTTTGCTGAAGCTTGGCTTGGAGAATTTTGAGCATTACTTTACTAGCATGTGAGATGAGTGCAATTGCGTGGTATTTGAGCATTCTTTGGCATTGCCTTTTTTTGTGATTGGAATGAAAACTGACCTTTTCCAGTCCTATGCCACTACTGAGTTTTCCAAATTTGCTGACATATTGAGTGCAGCATTTTTGAAGCACCATCTTTTAGAATTTAAAATAGCTCAACTAAGATTCCATCACCTCCACTAGCTTTGTTCATAGTGATGCTTCCTAAGCTCGCTTGACTTCACATTCCAGGAATTCTGGCTCTAGGTGAGTGATCACAGCATCATGTTTAACTGAGTCATGAAGATCTCTTTTGTGTAATTCTCCTGTGTGTTCTTGCCACCTCTTCTTAATATCTTCTGCTTCTGTTAGGTCCATACCATTTCTGTCCATTATCGAGGCCATCTTTGCATGATTTGTTCCCTTGGTATCTCTAATTTTCTTGGAGAGATCTCTAGTCTTTCCTATTCTATTGTTTTCCTCTATTTCTTTGCATTGATCACTGATGAAGGCTTTCTTATCTCTCCTTGCTATCCCTTGGAACTTTGCATTCAAGTAGGTATATCTTTCCTTTTCTCCTTTGCTTTTCATCTCTCTTCTTTTCACAGCTATTTGTAAGGCCGTCTCAGACAGCCATTCTGCTTTTTTGCATTTCTTTTCCATGGGGATGGTCTTGATCCCTGCCTCCTATACAGTGTCATGAACCTCTGTCTATATTTCATCAGGCCCCTGTCTATCAGATCTAGGACCTTAAATCTATTTCTCACTTACACTATATAATCATAAGGGATTTGATTTAGGTCATACCTGAATGGTTTAGTTGTTTTCCCACTTTCTTCAATTTAAGTCTGGATTTATCTTGTAGAAACATTTTTGTTGTTGTGTTGTTTTTGTATAGTCACTAAGTCATGTATGACTCTTTTGTAGCCTGCTCCAAGGAATCTTTCTGACTCAGGGATTGAACCTGTGTCTCCTGTATGGGCAGGCAGTTTCTTTACCAGCTGAGCTACAAGGGAAGCCTGAGAATACTGGAATGGGTAGCCAATCCTTTCTTCTGAGGATCTTTCCGGTCCAAGAATTGAACCGGATTCTCCTGCATTGCAGGCAGATTCTTCACCAACTGAGCTATCGGGAAGCAAATACTATACGGTTGGTTAATGCTGTTGCTGTTAAATCACTTCAATTGCATCTGACTCTTTGCAACCTCATGAACTGTGTAGCCCACCAGGATCCTCTGTCCATAGAATTCTCCAAGCAAGAATACTGGAGTGGATTGCCATGCCCTTTTCCAGGAGATCCTCCTAACTCAGAGATCGAACTGTGCCTCCTTTATCTCCTGCACCACAGGCAATTTATTTACCACTGAGCTACCAGGGAAACTCCTGTTTTCATTTAAAAGATAATTCTAGGGCCCAAAAGACTGAAGGACTCACTGCACATACATGTACCCTTGTTTCTGACCCTATGTTTTGAGGATTATCAAGCTGTATAATATTTTATGAATGAGAAATTTCTTCTATGACCACAAATAGGACCTTTCTGACAGATGTGTAATTTGGCCATTGGAAGGGAAGCAGTTGCCAGGCAACCCAGAAAGAGCTCCTAAGGTTGACTTTCAGATAGTATGTTGATCTCTCCATGCATGCTAAGTCGCTTCAGTGTTGTTGTACTCTGTGTAACCCTATGGGCTGTATAGCCTGGCAAACTCCTTTGTCCATGGGATTCTCCATGCAAGAATACTGGAGTGAGTTGCAGGCCCTCCTTCAGGGAATCTTCCTGACCCAGGGATTAAGCCCATGTCTCTAGTATCTCCCGTATTGCAGGCAGATTCTTTACCTCTGAGCCACTGTGGAAGCTCTGATCTCTCTGTCTCCATTCACTTTTCTCATCTTAAGTATTTATTCCAAAAATGGACTGTCTCTGTGACCTATATGAATTCTAAATTTAAAGTCATCAGGTTTAATATTATAGCAGACTTATTTCATTGCATTTATCATGAAACTTGCAATTCCATGTGGTCAGTGATCATATCTAATTGGTTTTCACTTGTCTATTTAATGACAAGCCCATCTTGCTGATTAGATACTCATCTTATACAAATGAACTTATTTACAAAACAGAAATAGACTCACAGACTTAGAGAATGAATTTATGTTACTGGGAAGGCATAGATTGGAAGTTTGGGGCCGACATGTACACACCGCTATATTTATAGCAGACAACCAACAAGGAACTACTGTAAAAAAAAAAAATTAAATTAAAAAAATTAAAATAGGTTCATCTTAGATGCTCAAAACTTTTCCTTACATCCTAATTTACTAAGTAAGTGAATTATAGACTGCATGAATAAAATGGCCCCCATGTGTCCTTTACTTAACAAAACTGTAACAATCTTCAAAATCTTATTTTGAGTATCCTCTTTACACTCCAATCCCAAATCAGTTGATTGAATCAAAACACTTTATCCTATAACAGTAGGAAAAGGTATTAATACTCGGTAAAAATACTGTTCTTGGCTCACTTATCTTGAATCAATCACTTACTTACTTTTATTACTAATTTCTCCTTATACATGGCTTATATCTGTACCAAATTGTTATATGGTAGATTACACAGTCTGAATCTCACACAAAAAACTAGTTATTTACTGAAGACCTTTTTCCCCAGTCACTCGTCTAGCTTTTACTTAATATTTCATACTAACTACCACATCCCCTTTGCACTGTGTGTGAAATTCCTTCATTTTTAGCCATATATCTTCTTGTGCGTGAATATTTCTGTGTGCTGTGGAGAGTGTGGCTAGAGAAGTTGGAGGAAAAACAAATAATACATGTACAACTAATTTTGCTCTATTTTACTGACAACAAATAAAAGTCTAAGTGTCATTTTGAAAATAAAATGTCATTTCAAAAGTACGCTTATATTATCAAATTTTCCCTTCTTAGAGAGAACCTAATCTTAAAACTCCCATATTTTTATATCATTAATCAAGGCAACAATCTTCATGGAGACAAATTACTACCTCTGCAAAGATAGCACAACTCCAAACCCATCCTGTTCACTTGTTTTGTATCGACTGCAGCAATTCCACTCTTCCCTAGCCCATTCTGCATAGATAATAGCATGAAAGAGATCCAAAATGGAATGTAGAAGCCTTGCTTTTTGAAAAAGAAATTCATATGAATCACAGTCTATGAGTTTTCTCACCACTGATAACACTTTATATATAGATATATAAGCACATAATTTGTAATTCACAGTTATTTGATTCAGAATCATTCTCAAAGCAATTAATTTATAATGATTTCTTCTCAACGTCTATACTACCTCTTTGCACATAGTATGTATTAAATAATTTTCTAAATATCTTACCCATCATAGGAATCACCTGACAGCAGTAGCTGTCTGTATTGTATATAAATGTATATGTCCCTATATCATTTACATAACTGCTACTGCTAAGTTGTTTCAGTCGTGTCCGACTCTATGCAACCCCATAGATGGCAGCCCACCAGGCTCCCCCGTCCCTGGGATTCTCCAGGCAAGAACACTGGAGTGGATTGCCATTTCCTTCTCCAGTGCATGAAAGTGAAAAGTGACAGTGAAGTCGCTCAGTTGTGTCCAACTCTTAGTGACCCAGAAGACTGAAGCCTACTAGGATCCTCCATCCATGGGATTTTCCAGGCAGGAGTACTGGAGTGGGATGCCATTGCCTTCTCCATTTACATAACTAACTATAACTAAAACTCAGCCAGAAAAGCAGTCTTTGTAACCAGTCAAATATCTGAAGGTGTTATATGACTTATTTAAACTAAATGATTTACAATTAATCATTTTTTTTCTACCCTTTTCTGTGTTGCAGCTTCACCTACAAACTAGTTGTCCTCATAGTGGACATAAATAGCTGCTGCAGCCTGACTTACATAGCTTCCTTTTTCAATACAGGAAGAGGCTGCTTCCCACAACCAATGAATAAATTGCTTCACTTTGATTGTACCATCCTGAATCAATCACTGCCACCAGAGAATTACCATATACTGGTTAATGTGTGAGTTACATAGGGCAATGTCACACATTTCAAATGTCAAACAATTTAATTGTATATGCATATTTGCTGTGCTTATATTGAAAGGCATGGATATTTGAGTGGTATTCCTGTGAGTATATGGGCTTCCCTGGTGGCTTACATGGTAGAGTCTGCCTGCAGTGAAGAAGACCTGGGTTTGATTCCTGGGCCAGGAAGATGCCCTGGAGAAGAGAATGGCAATCCACTCCAGTGTTCTTGCCTGGAGAATCCCAGGGACGGGGAAGCCTGGTGGGCGGCTGGCAATCCAGTATTCTTGCCTGGAGAATTACAGGACAGAGGACCCTGGTGGGTTACGGTCCAGTGCATGGGGTCAAAAAAAGTTGGACATGACTGAGCAACTAACACTATCATCCTGTGAGGGTGACAGCTGTGGCTCCTTGGCTTCACTGCTGCTGCTGCTTGCTGCTAAGTTGCTTCAGTAGTGTCCGACTCTGTGCGACCTCCTAGACAGCAGCCCATCAGGCTCCCCCGTCCCTGGGATGCTCCAGGCACGAACACTGGAGTGGGTTGCCATTTCCTTCTCCAATGCACAAAAGTGAAAAGTCAAAGTGAAGTCACTCAGTAGTGTCCAACCCTCAGCAACCCCATGGACTGCAGCCTACCAGGCTTCTCCATCCATGGGATTTTCCAGGCAATAGTACTGGAGTGGGGTGCCATTGCCTGGATTCACTAATCTTCCTCAAATTGTATATTACCAAGCTTATATTTGTTGTATATGACACTTGCGAGAATAATTTGTGAGCATCAGTTACGATCTTTTGGAAATGGCATTTTAGCACAGACGCCCTTGTGGGATCCCTTTGAAGACTTCAATCTTTGTTTGAGGGGAATCAAAATTGACAAAATGGAATTAAAACACCAAAGCAGTGCCCTTAAATTTTTAAATTATGATTTAATAAAAGTAACTGTTTAAATTGTTTCATGTTTTCACAAAGTAAGACACTGCATTTATTAGAAGTATTCTTTCTTACTTACCAACACTTTCAAACTTAGCCAGTGGACCAAACCTGAACAAAATTTTTGGCTAGCCTAATGCTTCCTAAGGTTTTTGTGAGAAAGAACCTGTTTCAGAAACTGACACTAACTCAGGATGCAAAAAAAATGAACTAACCTTATTTTGTTGCTATTCTTATTATTATCTTTCAATTTTATGCTTTAATGGCATAATCTATCTTTTTCCAGTTTCACTGATATGAACTGGATGTACAGCACTGTATAAGTTTAAGGTGTATAGCATCATGATTTGACTTACATGTATCATGATATGATCACTACAAGTTTAACATCATCTTATATAGATCAGTAATCTCATCATTACAAAAAAAGAAAACAAATATTGTGATGAGAAAGATCAATTCTCTTAACAACCTACAAATATACCAAAAATATGGAATCCTTCACAAATGCACATGTCATCCTGTACGGGGCCATGTTAATCTTCTCTGCATCATTCCAATTTTAGTATATGTGCTGCCAAAGCTAGCACAATCTATTTTTTAATGCCTATTTCAGTAAACCTTACATCTTTACCAGACAAGCAATTCTTTTCAAAAAGTTCCATATTTCTTTTTTTTAAGTCTTCATTTTTAAAATTTTTTTTTAATTTTTAATTTTATTTTATTCTAATTTCTTTCCATTCAGTTCAGTTGCACAGTCATGTCTGAATCTTTGTGACACCATGAATCGCAGTAGGCCAGGCCTCCCTGTCCATCACCAACTCCAGAGTTCACTCAGATTCATGTCCATTGAGTCAGTGATCATCCTCAGTCATCCCCTTCTCCTCCTGCCCCCAGTCCCTCCCAGCACCAGAGTCTTCTCCAATGAGTCAACTCTTCACATGAGGTGCCCAAAGGACTGGAGTTTCAGCTTTAGCATCATTCCTTCCAAAGAAATGCCAGGGCTGATCTCCTTCAGAATGGACTGGTTGGATCTCTTTGCAGTCCAAGGGACTCTCAAGAGTCTTCTCCAACACCACAGTTCAAAAGCATCAATTCTTTGGCGCTCAGCCTTCTTCACAGTCCAACTCTCACATCCGTACATGACCACAGGAAAAACCATAGCCTCGACCAGAAGGGCCTTAGTCAGCAACGTAATGTCTCTGCTTTTGAATATGCTATCTCGGCTGGTCATAACTTTTCTTCCAAGGAGTAAGTGTCTTTTAACTTCATGGCTACAATCACCATCTGCAGTGATTTTGGAGTCCCCAAAAATTAAGTCTGACACTGTTTTCCCATCTATTTCCCATGAAGTGATGGGACCAGATTCCATGATTTTCATTTTCTGAATGTTGAAGTTTAAAACAACTTTTTCACACTTATCTTTCACTTTCATTAAGAGGCTTTTTAGTTCCTCTTCACTTTCTGCTATAAGGGTGGTGTCATCTTCATATCTGAGGTTATTGATATTTCTCCTGGCAACCTTGATTCCAGCTTGTGTTTCTTCCAGTCCATATTTCTTTACATCGAACTAAATAGTGAGGGAATGATATTCTGTGGTGCATTTTACCAATCAACAAAGCAGAAAGTCTTTCTGAAATACTTATCTTAAGCCTCAGAATTTAAACACTGTACATGCTTTTCTGGATTATCCACAAGGTCAAATAATAAATCATTTGATTTGACATACTTCCTCTTTGCTGCTTGCTACATCTGCTCTAATATAAAAAATGAAATGCTTGATGAGAACTTGGTGGAGGATGTATATAAATAAACTGAATTTCAACTTGAGAGTTATTAATTATACCTAGTATTTGAAGCCCAATGCTGTAAAGAATAAGATTGCATAGGAACCTGGAATTTTAGGTCCATGAATCGAGGCAAATTGGAAGTGGTCAAACAGCAGATAGCAAGAGTGAACATTGACGTTTTAAGAATCAGTGAACTAAAATGGACTGGAATGGGCAAATTTAGATCAGATGACCATTTTATCTACTACTGTGGGCAAGAATTTTGGGCATTACTTTGCTAGCATGTGTTCAGTTCAGTTCAGTCACTCAGTCATATCCAACTTTTTGCGACACCATGGACTGTAACACTTCAAGACTTCCTGTCCGTCACTAACTCCCAGAGCCTTCTCCAACTCAAGTCCATTGAACTGGTTATTCCATCCAACCATCTCATCTTCTGTCATCCCCTTCTCCTGCCCTCAGTCATTCCCAGCATCAGGATCTTTTCCAGTGAGTCAGCTCTTCCCATTAGGTGGCCAACGTATTGAAGTTTCAGCTTCAGCATCAGTCCTTCTAATGATTATTTATAAGTGATTTCCTTTAGGACTGAATGGTGTGTTAGAGAGATGTAACATATTTATTGCAGTATCTATCTGCCAAATACTGTATTTCAAATAATGGTTTTCTCATCGCAGTAGTATCTTAAATAGGGTAGGTACAAAACGAATGTGATCTCAGTGCTACGGTTTTGCTAAAAACTCATCTATTAATTTAAATAGCTTACCTTTCCAAATTTTTGAGGACTAAATTTTTTACCACTTAGAGGCAAAGTTTCACACCAATAATATTAGTTTTGAGTTATTAAATACTTAACCTTCAACGTAGGGTCAGCTGCCTGTTAACTTAAAGGCTTTATCATATTTTTCAGTATACATTATATCCACTTATTTTCCATTCAAATAAGTGCACTAAGACAGATATTTTAGTTTCCCAGCCTATAATAAAGATAGTTATCATCCATTCCTCTTAATTTGCTGCCTGAAAAAAAGAATTTTTGGAAGTATATTGGAAAGATCGTAATGCGCAAAGGGCTCATATTGACCCCTAAATAGAAAATGGACACAGAGTGATATAGTAACATAGCCACCTTAGTTACAAATTACATTTATATTGCTTCTTAAGAATTGTTGATTCTAGTTTTAAATGTGATTGCTGGTCAGAGCTGGTAATAAGGTTTTTTTTTTTTCTGATTATTCCCTAAGTTAGTCAAAGTTTAGAATCCAAAAACTTCTACTTATAAAGAAAATATAAAGTCTAATGAAGACAAAGCAGGCACCTCCCTCCCCAAATCATTATGAATGGTATATTGCTATAGAAGTCCTGATTGCCACTCTTAGAAAGTTTTTATAAAGCAGTAAGCAGCTTTTGTCATCATTTCTTAAATCAGTCATCTAGTCAATAAGTGTTTTCCTGGTGACTCTGTCAATAGGTTTCCCTCATGGCTCAGATGGTAAAGAGTTTTCCTGCAATGTGGGAGACCTGGGTTTGACCCCTGGGTCAGGAAGGTCCTCTGGAGAAGGAAGTAGAAACCCGCTCCAGTATTCTTGCCTGGAAAATCCCATGGACGGAGAAGCCTGATGGGCTACCCACTATGGGGTTGCCAGGAGTCAGAGACAGCTGAGCAACTAACCCACAGTCAATAAGCATTCACTGAAGAATAACCTTGTGTTAGACATTTTTCTGAGGCAAGCAGTGAACAAGAGAGGCAAAGACCTTCCTTTGTGGAGTTTACATTGTGGAAAGATGGATGGGTGGGTTTTACATTGAGTTTTAGTTACGAAATTAGTTTTTATTAGGTTGGGTTTAGGTAGGAAACAAATATTTTTATTATACAAGATAATTCAGGGCAATGATAAGAGTTATAAAAAGAAGAAAATATTGTAGCATATTTATGGAATACATTTTAGATTTGGTTGGTTCAGGAAACCCATCTGAAAAAGAGATATTAGAGATGTTTTCTGATGAGTCCTGTCCATATGAGGTAGAACATTAAGAAAAACAACCTCTCGGAATATTTATATTTCATCAAAATGTAACCCACAGAGATTTGATGATATTTATATTTCTGAAATGTTCTGAAAATATATGAATGTAGTGTTTTAGGTTAAGCTTTTTATGGAATAAAAGAGGTTTCCAATGACTCCATAAAAAATATAGGAGAGCCATCTTGAATCCAATTTTCTTGTTTGTTCCCACTGTAACCAAATTTGTTCATCTGAGTGCTCAGTTCAATTATCATTTACTATCTCTTTCATCATAGGAAGGTTACTCAATTATTTCAGCTATCACATTTTAGGTAATTCTCTAAAATAGTTTTTACAAACTATTTAAGAAATATTTTTTCGCCGTTTCAGCCCACAATAAGAAATACTCTTTATTTTGCAACTGAATTCTTACACACACATACACACACACACACACACACACACATACACACACACACACACACACCCCACATGCACATATGGCTAAGGCTTTTGGTTTCTAGGTATTTTTATTATTTCATTTTTAAAAATGCTTATTGCAGGTTTTCTGAACTGACTTCCTGACCCACCAATGGATCTCAACTGAAAGACTGCTCCAAAAGTCATTCACCAATGTGCACACTCTAATCTATATATTAAAAACAAAAACAAACAAGTAGGCCAATTACTATAGGCTAATAAGTTATTTACTCTTTCAGGGGAAAAAATAATATTGTAG
>SJYC01041660.1:0-10799 GCA_006408675.1 Madoqua kirkii | reverse complement strand
TATCTTTACTTACAAGAAAACTAATTTTCTTTGTTCTGGACCCCTGTATTGGTCTCATTTATCTTCTAGAATGAAGAAAAGAAGTATTTAAAAATTTAGCTGTAGAGAGCTCTAAAGGGAATTATAGTGAAAGAGCAAAAGATATCAGTTTTAAAACTTTACAATAGTACATCTAACATTTATGGAACAAACTTTTAACAGTTATACTTGAAATGTTTACTTACATTTATTCTCAAATTTTTCTCCACCTCAAGTGACAGTGTACCATAATAGATTATTCCAAAACAACATCCCACACAAACAGATTTTGTCTTCAGAATATGTATTGACACACACATTTGATATTATGGAATTTACCCACAAGCCACAGTAAAATAGTCAACAGACTTTTGGGTCTGTGGATTTCACTCAAATGAAAGCCAGTCCTTACATTTCATCCCCTTTTTTCAACTCTGACATGATTAGCCTTTTTAAGATTATTACACTGAGATAACTTCTTAAATTTTACATTTATTTTGTAAAATTAAGATTGTATAAATGTGTAACCCAGAAAGCCAAGTGAGTTGTACAGATTTACGTAGGAAGCCGTGCAGACATTGTTGGGCCTTGCAAAATGTCAGCTAATTTCCAGGGACTGGGCATTGGTAGTCCAAGTCCTGCACCTTCCGACTTCTTTTCTACTCTGGGTTACCCCAGGGTCAAGCCAACAACTCTGCTGTAAACATTTACAGACTCTATTGTAGATTATATGGCAGGGCTCCATTGTGAATCCCACAAACATCTACTCATTTTGACCACTTGACCTACTGCATTCATCCTTCTAAATTATTTCCCATGGCAATTAACACACTCCTGCCCTTGGCTAATGTAGGGGTAGTTCTATTACACTCAGGCCTCTTGAATAAAAGATGCTCCCACCTCCTGGCTTACCTTGAAGTTTCCTGACAACAGAAGGTCTCTCCCCAAGAAAATTCTCAAACACAACATGGTGGATCGCACGATCAGAAATCCACATATATAAGGTTGTTTTTTTGTTTTGTGGATTTTGTTTTTTAAATCAACTTTACCAAGGCATGATTTATACAGAATAAACTGCACCAATTTTGAATATACAGTTACATGTATTTTGACACTGTATAACCACTAGCACAATCAAGATCATTTTCCAGACACTCATATAAATGAAATCATACAGTGTTTACACTTCTATGTCTGGCTTTTTTCACTCAGCTATTTTTGTTTCATTTCACCCATGTCATTGCATTTATTAGTCCTTTTCATTGACAAATAGTATTCCATTATACTTATATACCGTAATTTGTTTACTCATCACATGCTGATGTACATTTCCAGTTTGTATATATACTTTGTGTCTCTACTAAAATTTAGTATGCTATGTAGAAAGTTGTTCAAATCCATACATTAATTCCATATGTTAATCCATATGTTAATTCCATAAAAATTCTACCAAGTAAAATTTGAAAACATCCGAAGGGTATTTTTAATTGTATTCTATTAATAAATATGATTTCATTGGAGGGAATAATGCTGAAGCTGAAACTCCAGTACTTCACCACCTCATGTGAAGAACTGACCCATTGGAAAAGACTCTAATGCTGGGAGGGATTGGGGGCAGGAGGAGAAGGGTACGACAGAGGATGAAATGGTTGGATGGCATCACTGACTCGATGGACATGAGTCTGAGTGAACTCCTGGAGTTGGTGATGGACAGGGAGGCCTGGCATGCTGCAATTCATGGGGTCACAAAGAGTCAGACACGACTGAGCAACTGAACTGAACTGAACTGAATACAATTTAGAAGGAAAAGAGACAAGAAGACTTACTGACAACCATCAGATTCTCCAAAATTTCTTCTCAAGTTCTGTAATTCTCAGCGAACAATTCTGCAGTTTTTGAGATTCTATTTAATTCATTCAGCCATGGAAACTGAGAGCAGTCTCACATTCACATGAAATGCATCTTAAAATGAATTCTTGAACAATCTACAATGCCCCTGTTTTTTTCTTCACAGATGTTTAAGCATTTTGTTAGATGAACAAGAAAGTGTAAAGTCCTTGATCTGAGGAAGCAGCTAAGTAAACATCAGCTGGTTTCTAGGAGCTAGTCATCTGACATATTAAAATAAATGAAATACCTATCTTCTGGTTCTTCTTAATTCAAAGATAGGTAGCAGCTAAAAGCACAGTTAACAAAAATATTCAGAGGCTTTAGAAGTTTTCTATATTACCTCCTGCAGTGAATCTGACTGACAAACATCTCAGCATAAGGTTCATTTATAGAAACTTCCATTTTGAATTGAATACAGTCATAAACTCCACATTTCTATATTACTTAATTACTTACAAGTGTCTGTTTGTGGCCAATGAGCTCAATTTTTTCATGCTTAGACCAAATATGTCATGTTCTTTCTGGCCAAGAAGTTAGAGCCTATTAGGAGAAAAAATAATCTAAAGAGTGGAGAAAATCTGGTACGTATGTTGGCTGTTCCTGGCTTTCAGGATAGAATTAAATTAGAAGGGAGAATCCGGAAGTGATTAGAAATATGAATCCAAAAGCAATCAGGCGATTTGCCTAGCAGTTCAGAGGTTAAGAGTCCACCTACCATTGAGGGGAACACGGGTTTGATCTCTGCTTTGGGGAGATTCTACACGCCATGGGTCAACTAAGCCCATGTGCCACAAGTGAGCCACATGCCCTAAAGCCTGTTTTCTGCAATAAGAGAAGCCACCACAGTGAGAAGCCCACGCATTGCAACAAAAGAGCAGCCCAAGACCATCACAGCTAGAGAAACCCGAATGCAACAACAAAAACTGAGCACAGCCAAAAATAAAATAAAAATAAATAAATAAAAATTTAAAAAACCAATCAGGATAAAAAGAGGAGCAGAGACAAGGAAATCTTCCTCAGGTAGAAGGGAAGTCATGATGGCCATCTCTTCCTTCCTTCAGACATGTTTAGAACTAGAGAGATGCCATTACCCTGTACTCTCAGTCATTCAGAATTATTATTCAGCCCCATCCCAAACCTAGTCTTATTAAAATCATGGATTTCATTTCAATCTTTAATGTGTTTCAAAGAAAAGGAAACACAACATATTAAAGACTTCAAGAACCTAGCACATGCTTCTTCTTGCCATGATTTTAAAAAAGAAATTTACATGCAAACTACCCATTCTCCATTCCAGCTTCAAGTTACCCACCAGTTTGATAAAATTGTCTTGAATTTTTCATCAAAATTATTCATACATTGTAAACAAAGTGCAGGAGGATAAAGCCCTGTAACACACAACCAAATCCCTCTTTCCAGGTTGCTTAAAGGTTGGCAGCTATGGGAAAAATCAATTTTATTGCCTCCAATCTATCAAATTTATAAGCATTGAGTCAAGGTTTTCATCACAAGAGGCCTTGTCAAAGGCTATCACTGTACCCTAATCTCATCTAATAACACTGTAAACCAAATTGCTACTCTTTGTGAAGCCATACTAGTTTCTAGTTACCATCATTTCCTTATCTGGATGCATAGAATGGCACTAATTTCCACAGGTCATTTTACAAGAAAATGTGAAATCTGAATTTCTTTCTAAAATTTGTCTTAATATTTTGTATCCCTAGTAAAAATACATCATTAAAGAAGAATCCCCTAGTTTTTCTCTATCTATCTCTCTATATCTTTTTCTCATTATGATGGAGGGAGTATGGGTTCTTACCCTAAAAGCCAACATTTTTTCATTCTTCTTACTAGACCCCATCAACTTCCCTATTATCATGGAATCCAAGTGATTAAAGCAAAATAAGATGAGACAATTGTGAGAAGTGAATTCAGAGGGACAGGCAGAGGCCAAACCCCAAAAGGAACGTACGCTTTAAGCTTTGTAAGAAGACATTTAAAGAATTTAAACAAATGATGATATAGTCTGATTTTATTTGAATAAGTGAAAAAAGCAAATTACAATTTAGAAGGAAAAGAGACAAGAAGACTTACTGACAACCATCAGATTCTCCAAAATTTCTTCTCAAGTTCTGTAATTCTCAGCGAACAATTCTGCAGTTTTTGAGATTCTATTTAATTCATTCAGCCATGGAAACTGAGAGCAGTCTCACATTCACATGAAATGCATCTTAAAATGAATTCTTGAACAATCTACAATGCCCCTGTTTTTTTCTTCACAGATGTTTAAGCATTTTGTTAGATGAACAAGAAAGTGTAAAGTCCTTGATCTGAGGAAGCAGCTAAGTAAACATCAGCTGGT
Source organism: Madoqua kirkii (assembly GCA_006408675.1). Lineage (NCBI taxonomy): Eukaryota > Metazoa > Chordata > Mammalia > Artiodactyla > Bovidae > Madoqua > Madoqua kirkii. Next base: position 6,529 of record SJYC01041660.1, on the reverse strand, counting down.
TTCTAGGAGCTAGTCATCTGACATATTAAAATAAATGAAATACCTATCTTCTGGTTCTTCTTAATTCAAAGATAGGTAGCAGCTAAAAGCACAGTTAACAAAAATATTCAGAGGCTTTAGAAGTTTTCTATATTACCTCCTGCAGTGAATCTGACTGACAAACATCTCAGCATAAGGTTCATTTATAGAAACTTCCATTTTGAATTGAATACAGTCATAAACTCCACATTTCTATATTACTTAATTACTTACAAGTGTCTGTTTGTGGCCAATGAGCTCAATTTTTTCATGCTTAGACCAAATATGTCATGTTCTTTCTGGCCAAGAAGTTAGAGCCTATTAGGAGAAAAAATAATCTAAAGAGTGGAGAAAATCTGGTACGTATGTTGGCTGTTCCTGGCTTTCAGGATAGAATTAAATTAGAAGGGAGAATCCAGAAGTGATTAGAAATATGAATCCAAAAGCAATCAGGCGATTTGCCTAGCAGTTCAGAGGTTAAGAGTCCACCTACCATTGAGGGGAACACGGGTTTGATCTCTGCTTTGGGGAGATTCTACACGCCATGGGTCAACTAAGCCCATGTGCCACAAGTGAGCCACATGCCCTAAAGCCTGTTTTCTGCAATAAGAGAAGCCACCACAGTGAGAAGCCCACGCATTGCACAAAAGAGCAGCCCAAGACCATCACAGCTAGAGAAACCCGAATGCAACAACAAAAACTGAGCACAGCCAAAAATAAAATAAAAATAAATAAATAAAAATTTAAAAAACCAATCAGGATAAAAAGAGGAGCAGAGACAAGGAAATCTTCCTCAGGTAGAAGGGAAGTCATGATGGCCATCTCTTCCTTCCTTCAGACATGTTTAGAACTAGAGAGATGCCATTACCCTGTACTCTCAGTCATTCAGAATTATTATTCAGCCCCATCCCAAACCTAGTCTTATTAAAATCATGGATTTCATTTCAATCTTTAATGTGTTTCAAAGAAAAGGAAACACAACATATTAAAGACTTCAAGAACCTAGCACATGCTTCTTCTTGCCATGATTTTAAAAAAGAAATTTACATGCAAACTACCCATTCTCCATTCCAGCTTCAAGTTACCCACCAGTTTGATAAAATTGTCTTGAATTTTTCATCAAAATTATTCATACATTGTAAACAAAGTGCAGGAGGATAAAGCCCTGTAACACACAACCAAATCCCTCTTTCCAGGTTGCTTAAAGGTTGGCAGCTATGGGAAAAATCAATTTTATTGCCTCCAATCTATCAAATTTATAAGCATTGAGTCAAGGTTTTCATCACAAGAGGCCTTGTCAAAGGCTATCACTGTACCCTAATCTCATCTAATAACACTGTAAACCAAATTGCTACTCTTTGTGAAGCCATACTAGTTTCTAGTTACCATCATTTCCTTATCTAGATGCATAGAATGGCACTAATTTCCACAGGTCATTTTACAAGAAAATGTGAAATCTGAATTTCTTTCTAAAATTTGTCTTAATATTTTGTATCCCTAGTAAAAATACATCATTAAAGAAGAATCCCCTAGTTTTTCTCTATCTATCTCTCTATATCTTTTTCTCATTATGATGGAGGGAGTATGGGTTCTTACCCTAAAAGCCAACATTTTTTCATTCTTCTTACTAGACCCCATCAACTTCCCTATTATCATGGAATCCAAGGATTAAAGCAAAATAAGATGAGACAATTGTGAGAAGTGAATTCAGAGGGACAGGCAGAGGCCAAACCCCAAAAGGAACGTACGCTTTAAGCTTTGTAAGAAGACATTTAAAGAATTTAAACAAATGATGATATAGTCTGATTTTATTTGAATAAGTGAAAAAAGCAAATTCAGTTGGCTTGGGGGTTGCATCTTCATACATACATGATTTGTTTTCAATGAGATTTCCTGAATGCAAGAGGTTGCAGGTGAGATATAGGGTCCAAAAGATCTACAATGACCTTTACCAATGCTTGTGCCTGAGACTAAGTCAATGGGAGTTCTAACATTCATGTCTCAGCCTGTCATCTCTCTATTTAAAATGCACTTTGTGTCCTGTATGATATTTAATATGTGCATTGTTTCCACAGAAAAGGAAACACATAAGAAACAAATTTAGACGAGGGAAGCTGTACCTAGGAAAATCCTCCTACTGCAACCATCTGTCTCATCTGACCCCAAGAGAGAATTCTAATCATGTTATCATTTCATTCCCATTTCAGGCACTTTGCATTTTTATATATGCTAAAGAATTCAGCAAGTCATCCAACTGGCAGGAGCAATAGGAAAACTTCCTTTAGAGCACAGGTGTACAAGCAAACAAATTCTTTCTGTGCTTGAAAACTGATCCTTCCATATACCAAACTTCCCAGCAGCATGCTGCATTGGCAGGAAGAGGTGGAGGAGCCTACAGCTGTCAGGTAGAGGGAAGAGATGTGATGGGCTCCTCTCACCTTCCAATGAATAGATACTGTCAACCTGAACTGTTTCCCAGCCACAGTAACAATCTGGGTTTATTGAAGGCAGAGATAAGTCACTCTGTGTGTGTTTTTGTGAAGGAAAAGAAGGAACTGAGGGAGGAAGGAAGGATGGAAAGAAGGAAGAAAATAAAAATCAAGCAATGGAGTATTAAACTCAGCTGTTAGGTTTAAACAAGTGTAGCTAGCTGGCTAATTCTAGATGCCTTGGAGAGAGAAGCTCATGCACTTAGGCTACATAGGGCACAAGGGACTGTAAACATCCTTTAAAAGTAAAACAGTGCCAGGATTATATCAAAGCAGCATTAAAGAGAATAGTAAAACATAATGCCACAGTAAACCCTAGGCTCCAGATTTATCACTGGAACCTGGATGTGTGCATGCTCCATAGCTTCAGTTGTGTCCAACTCTTTGTGACCTTGTGGACCATAGCTCACCAGACTCCTTTGTCCATGGGATTCTCCAGGCAAGAATACTGGAGTGCATTGTCACCCTCCTCCAGGGGGAGCCTGAGTATATCAGTACAATAGAAAGACTTCCAGTCATGACTGTGCTTTGTTCTTGCACTGAATCACAAAAACTGTGATTCCTACCTAAGAAATTAAGCCATCGACTATCTCCCAAAGCTTATGTTTTCCAAATATTGTCAAAACTTGAAGCACAGCTGAGGAATATCAAAAAGAGTTTAATGGTTTAATGAAACAGTTTTAAGTGGGATAGATTATTCAAAATCTAAACCACTTCAAATTGCTTTATAGAGTATCTCTGTTTCTTAGGAACCTAAAAAAAAATTCCCATGGTAAAAAACCACTTTGATATTATACGTCAAACTTTTCCAATATTTACTACTTTCTTCAGTCAAATACCAGAGCGTAACTGAATGCCACGTAACTACTTTGCTTGTCTTTCAAATATGACACAGCATAAGCCAAGAAAACAAGCCCACACAGCTCTCCATCTTGTATATTTTGAAGATGCCTCTGACCCCTTCTGTTGTTTTCCTTGTACTCCTGTGTACATCTTAAGTCTGGACAATGAAAGAGTGTCTCCATCCCCAATCCTACCCATTATTTAATAAAGACATCTTTAGGGTTTGATGGTGATAAAATTTAAGGCATCCCAAGTTTAATCAATGTCTTTCTTAAATCTCACAACTAAGAACCTCATGTGTTAAACAGCATTTCACATTAGGCATGTTTTAGCCCCTAAATTGGTCTTGAAAACTGAATTACTATATTTGTTCTGACATACATCCATATTAAATTTCCACTGACAATAGCTAACACGTTATCACTCTTAAAGCTTCTTCATTGCCTACATTTCTATCTAAACTTTTGTTGCCAGTGAAGTAAAAATGCCTACCAAGTCAGCTTTTACCTAACCCCATAACATTCAGTAAATACAGTTTGTGCATTTTTGTTATGTTTGTCAATGTGAATCTTCTGTTCATCTCCTTTTTTTTTAATTTAAAGAAGAGATAAAGTAAAATTTTGGCTAAGCAGTAGTTTTTCAGGTGTAAACAGAAATTGTTTCTTTCACAGGCATTGTACACTAAATTCTGCCGCATTTGAAAACCTGTCAGCTTTATTTTGTACTGGGATTCAGAATCTCCTTTTTGACCAATATTATATAAAGTTCCTCTGGGAAGATAATGTGCATGATTGCAGGCTTGCCTGTTAAAATCCATAGCTCTTTATGCAGTCATGTTTTCACCTATGAATTATGCATGAAAGCGGATCTCATTACATTTCATTTTCTTTACAGCGGCGTCCTCGCTTCTAGACGGACCCGGGTTCCCATTACCCTCGCTCCCCTTACCCTGCAGCTCGGCTCCCATCCTGATGCCTTCATAGCATTTTAGACAAAATGGGCGTGTTTAACTTGTCACCTCCTGCCTGGTATAAATTATTCACTGGAGCTCTGCACAGTTGTGAGATAACCAGCCTGGACTCGGGGAAACTTCACAGGCTGTGTGTGGGAATCCAACAGAAAACCCAGATGGCCCTTCTCTACCAGTTGCCCAAGGCAGAGGAGAAACAGTGCCTTGACTCCAAAAAGCAGCCTCCTTTTAAAGCTGAAAAATTCCTCCACTCTCTTTCATAAAATAGAAATTAGTTATAAACGTTGGTCAGTGAGATGGGTGTGTTTCAGTGTTTCTGTGTTTTTCTCAGAAGTAAAGGTCAAGGAACAAAGCCCTGTGGTTTTGTCTTTTTTTTTTTTTTTTTAATGAAGCCATTGGTCTTCCATACCTGACAAGATGAATTAAATGTGGAGAAAAGATCACAGAATTTAATCAGCACAGTCATTCAGTGTATGTGGTCAGGATCAATCACTCAAAGAAGCATATGGAAAACTAGGTTAGTATGTTTGTGTGTGTGTGTGTGTGTGTGTGTGTGTGTGTGTGTATTTTTTTTTTTTTTTTAATGAAGCCATTGGTCTTCCATACCTGACAAGATGAATTAAATGTGGAGAAAAGATCACAGAATTTAATCAGCACAGTCATTCAGTGTATGTGGTCAGGATCAATCACTCAAAGAAGCATATGGAAAACTAGGTTAGTATGTTTGTGTGTGTGTGTGTGTGTGTGTGTGTGTGTGTGTGTGTTTGTATTATGAGAATTTTTAACTAAGCTATCTCTGATTTAAAACGTTTCCTTATAAGGTACTCCACTTAGAAAAAAAGATTAATTTTGCCTATGTCAAATTATGCCGTTCAGTATACCAGTGCCATATTATAAAAAGGGGTCACATAAAAACAGCAAAAGAAATAACCTCAGAAGAATCAAAGTTCATATGAAAAATGTGATGAACAAATTAGCTTCTTATTTTTCCTATCCAATTAAATATTTTCTTGGAATCAATGAGAATTATGCAGATAACCAAGGGCAACTTTCTATGGGTCTAGAAAGGTGAAAGGCATATTGAAGTTTATTTCTAGACTAAGAAGACTTGCTCAACTTTCATTTTTTCTTGCAAGAATATTGTCATAGTGACAAGACCTTTCATATCCTGTCATATATTCTTTCTGACTAAGAATTGGAACCTTCTTAAAGTTTAAGCCCAACGGAATGACTCCTAAGCTTGTTTCTCTAGAAGTAATAGAAGTAATGCTTATGGCTCTGACAATATGCTTTTGAAATGTATTTTTTAAATGTGGAATTTTCTCATATGTGAGTTCATTATCAAAGTTTTATACTTTGTAAAGTAGACATTTTACTCTCATTTCTATTTTTTCTGAATAATTACGGTTGTAATATATTTTCTAAAAACATATGTGTATATATAAATATACATATAATGCATATTTCTATAGCTTTTGTGTGTGTATACCACACATATACAAACACATATACCAACAACCTTACACTCAGTACTCATGCTGCTGAGAGATGGTGATGTGACTCATAAAGAATATGAATAATAAATCAAAAAAGTTCTTTGGTCCAATTACATTGTCAATTGTTAAGCTACAGGAAGCTGTGAGTTTTTCAGTGCTTTCCTTTTTATCCCCTCCTGACTTAAGGGAATCTTTATTGTGGTCATGGGATAGTAATATGGAATAATACTTTTACACTCTCAAAGTAGTATTTATTTAAATAAACATATGCTTTTTTGATAAGTGTACCATTTCTTCCTAACAACACAATCTGTACTTGTGGTGGCCATGCAGTCATAACTTAGAGATCTAATGGGTCTGAACTTCAGTCTATTTTTATATAAACACAAAAAAAGGAATTGACATTTGCAACAGATTGCAATTTTCGTTGAAAACTTATCATTTGGCATAATGATTGGCATTAAAAGAATGCTATTTAACTCTTTGCTGAATGAATGATCCATTGTTATTATAGATGGCTCTATAAAACATTCGAAATACACAGAATATATGGACATAGTGCAATATCAGTATAGGTGAGTGTGAGTGGTTCAGATTCTGATTTATTATCAACAATTGTTCTGTTGTTTCCCAGCAACAACTATAGACTGAACTCCTGGGAAAGCACTTGTTATACTCAATTTGACTTCCAGGAAACTTATTCATAGAAATGA
>SJYC01041655.1:0-13859 GCA_006408675.1 Madoqua kirkii | reverse complement strand
AGAGGGAAGGCAGACCGAATGAAACTAAAATCACAAACAGCTAGCCAATCTGATCACAAGCACCACAGCCTTGTCTAACTCAAGGAAATTATGCCATGCCATATGGGGCCACCCAAGATGGACCCATGGTGGAGAGGTCTGATGGAATGTGGTCCAGTGGAGAAGGGAATGGCAAACCACTCCAGTATTCTTGCCTTGAGAACCTCATGAACAGTATGAAAAGACAAAAAGATAAGACACTGAAAAATGAACTCCCCAGGTCAGTAGGTGCCCAGTATGCTACTGGTGACCAAAGGAAGAGTAATATTAGTAGAATTCTGGGAAACAGGTCTGATCATTAAGAGCTTTGGAGACTACAATAAGAAGCTCGAATTTTATTTTAAGAGCAATAGGAAGCCATTTATGGGCTTTTGCACATTGCAGATGTAAAGCATGATTAAACAATAGATCAGTCATTTTAGCATCTAGTGAAAACATTTCTGAAATTTTAAGGTGCTGGATAGGTAGTAGATTATACAGATATTAATAGATAATAGATGACATAAATTTGCATAGATATTAGATTATTCATAAAATATATCATGTATATATTTGCATGTAGATAGAAGGGCAATTTTAATTTGCTGCTTAGGTGAGAGGTGAAGCACCCATGGGGATATTTGAGAAACCACAGATATTAGCTAAACTACATTCTGGTGAGAATGAATCAGTGAACTAAAGACCTTTAGTTTTGTGTGTAGAATCTGCAGGCAGAGTGAATACACATTTCTCAACCTCCCTGCAAGCTACGACCAGATTCTCCTCTAGAGACCTAAAGAATATAAATTTTAACAGTGTGAGATTATCAGCTTCCAATATACTTTCAAATTTTGGACCAGTTCTGATGTTGTTGTAACCTTTGTTGATGTTGTTGTAACCTTTTCCTTACAAATGTATGATAATGAAGCATTAAAGTTCAATAATATGTCATTGGTATTACTTTATTTATATCTAAGTTCCAGCTTCTCTGAAGCTTGGAATCTCCACACTTTCTTAAAGACAAAGGGAGAGTTTTTCAAGTATTCATTCAAGTTCATTCAATGCACTGCTTGCTTTAAAATAATAATGTATACATTCTTTTTAAGTCTATTTATTTTTAAATAAAGGATAATTGCTTTACAATATTATATTGGTTTCTACCATATATCAACATGAGTCAGCCATAGGTATACATATGTCCCTTTCTTGAACTTCCCTCCCACATCCCACCCCATCCCACCTTTCTAGGTTGTCACAGAGCACAGGATTTGAGCTCTCTGCATCATACTGCAAATTTCCACTAGCTATCCAATTTTGCATATGGCAATGTATGTGTTTCAATGCTACTCTCTCAATTTGTCACAATATTCTTTTATTCTCTAAGATTTAGGTAAATTTATGTATGTGGTTGATAACAGGGCAGTGCTAAAAACAGCTCTGTAATCCTATAGCATTAAATCCATAAAAAAGCAATCCACTTGACACAAGACACAGAAAAGCAAGTATAATTACATTATAATGCATGAGTTGTCAAAATTTTGTGGGCTTTTAATCTGAGTAGAGTCATTAGGAGATTCCTTTTAATACTGAGAATAGTGAAACATTACACAAAAAAGAAGACTTTAATATTAAAGGAAATACTAGTGATATAGTGAAGTTGCTCAGTCGTGTCCGATTCTTTGCGACCTCATAGACTGTAACCTACCAGGCTCCTCTGTCCATGGGATTTTCCAGGCAATAGTACTGGAGTGGGTTGCCATTTCCTTCCCCAAGGGATCTTCCCAACCCAGGGCTCGAACCCGGGTCTCCTGCATTGTAGACAGACGCTTTACCGTCTGAGCCACCAAATGTTTTGAAAAAAAAAAAAAATATATATATATATATAAGCTAAACTCTCGTCAAATAAATATAAACTAAGCTCTCATCTTGCTATTAGCCCCACCATAGAGTCACTGAGCAGATGACTCATGAACTTCAGAACAACTATGCAAAAGAAATCACACTGTTAAGAAAGTTTGAGGACCCACAATATATTTCCGAACCTGAGGATCCAGCAAAGGGACTGAGAACCCCCAGGAGTTTGATTTTGGAAGTATCCCCACAAGAGACCGAGCTAGACTTGCCTGTGAGGGTCCAGGAGCCTCTGGCAGAGGCATGGGTTGACAGTGGCCAGCGGTGGGGTCAGAGCCACTGAATAAAACAGTATGTGCATAAGCCTTTTTGAAGGAGGTCACCATTACCACCAATACCCCTACCACAGTTTGGCCTCAAGCCAAACATCAGGGAGGGAACACAGCCCAGCCCATCAATAGAAAATGGGTTTAAAGATTTGCTGAGCATAGCCCCACCCATCAGAACAAGACCCAGTTTCCCCCACAGTCAGTCTCTCCCATAAGGAAGCTTCCACAAGTCTCTTACCCTTATCTATCAGAGAGCCAACAGAATGAAAACCACAATCACAGAAAATTAAACAAACTGATCACATGGATCACAGCCTTGTCTAACTCAGTGAAACTCTGAGCTGTGCTGTGTACATCCACCAAAGATGGACACGTCCTGGTGGAGAGTTCTGACAAAACCTGATCCACAGGAGAAGGGAATGACAAACCACTTCAGCATTCTTGCCTTGAGAACCTCATGAACAGTATGAAAAGCCAAAAAGATATGACACTGAAGATGAATTCCCCAGGTCAGTAGATGCCTAAAATGCTACAAGAGATCAGTACAGAAGTAACTCCAGAGCCAAAGCAAAAACAACACCCAGTTGTGGAGGTGACTGGTAATGGAAGTAAAGTCCAATGCTGTACTTTTTTAAAATGCAACAATATTGCATAACCTCAGATATGCAGATGACATCACCCTTATGGCAGAAAGTGAAGAGGAACTAAGGAGCCTCTTGATGAAAGTGAAAGAGGAGAGTGAAAAAGTTGGCTTTAGCTCAACATTCAGAAAACGAAGAGCATCTGGGCATCTGGTGATGGGCATCTGGTTCCATCACTTCATGGGAAATAGATGGGGAAACAGTGGAAACAGTGTCAGACTTTATTCTGAGGGGCTCCAAAATCACTGTAGATGGTGACTGCAGCCATGAAATTATTAAAGGACGCTTACTCCTTGGAAGGAAAGTTATGACCAACCTAGATAGTATATTAAAAAGCAGAGACATTATTTTGCCAACAAAGGTCCGTCTAGTCAAGGCTATAGTTTTTCCAGTGGTCATTATGGATGTGAGAGTTGGACTATAAGGAAAGCTGAGCACCAAAGAATTGATGCTTTTGAACCATGGTGTTGGAGAAGACTCTTGAGAGTCCTTGGACGGCAAGAAGATCCAACCAGTTCATCCTAAAGGAGATCAGTCCTGCATGTTCATTGGAAGGACTGATCCTGAAGCTGAAACTGCAATACGTTGGCCACCTCATGTGAAGAGTTGACTCATTTGAAAAGACCCTGGTGCTGGGAGGGACTGAGGGCAGGAGGAGAAGGGGGTGGCAGAGGATGAGATGGTTGGATGGCATCACAACTCAAGGGACATGAGTTTGGGTAAACTCCGGGAGTTGGCGATGGACAGAGAGGCCTGGCATGCTGCAATTGAAGAACCTAAGCTATTCCATTTTGTTAAAAGAAAAAGCCCATTTTGTTAGGTTCCAGGAAAAAAGCCTTTGGAAATCCCCTGACCTCACCCCACCACCCATGAACCAATCAGACCCCAGACCAGAATATCTTGACCTAACGTTTAGGAACTTGTGGTCCACCTAGGTAATAGGGACCAATCAAAAACCAACACACAACCCTTTGAAAGAAAGTGACCATTCAGATGTCCTCCTACCTAGAAATTCTTTTCTTCATGAACACTCCCTATATAAGCAATGTAATCCAAAACCTGGGGCTCCTCCCTATAGCCACTGCATTGGTTACAGTGGGATCCCCAGCTTGAGCTTGGTAATAAAGACTCTCTTGCTTTTGCATCAGACATCAACTCCCTGGTGGTCATTGGGAGATTTCGAGACTTGGGCTTAACACAATTAATGGGGTTGCAGACAGTCAGACACTACTGAGACACTGAACTGAACTGATTGCATAGAAACCTGGAATGTTAGGTCCATGAAATCATGGTAAATTGGAAATGATGAAACAGGAGATGGCAAGAGTGAACAGCAACATTTTAGGAATCAGTTAACTAAAATGGACCAGTAGTGGTCAATTTAACTCAGATAACCATTATATCTACTACTGTGGACAAGAATCCCTTAGAAGAAATGGAGTAGCCCTCATAGTTAACAAAAGAGTTCAACTGTAGTACTTGGGTGCAATCTCAAAAATGACAGAATGATCTCTTTTGGTTTCCAAGGAAAACCATTCAATATCACAGTAATCCAGGTCTATGCCCCAGCCACTAATGCCAAAGAAGCTGAAGTTAAATGATACTATGATGACCTACTAGACTTTCTAGGACTAACTCCTAAAAAAGATGTCCTTTTTATTATAGGGGACTAGAAGGCAAAAGTAGGAAGACATACCTGGAGTAACAGACAAGTTTTGTGTTGGATTACAAAACAAAGTAGGGTAAAGAGTTTTGTCAAGAGAAAATACGTCATAGCAAACACCCTCTTCCAACAACCAAAGAGACAACTCTACACATGGACACAGGTGGTCAATACCAAAATCAGACTGATTTCATGCTTTGCAGCCAAAAATGGAGAAGCTCTATACAGTCAGCAAAAACAAGACCTGGAGCTGACTGTGGCCCAGATCAAGAACTCCTTATTGCAAAATTCAGACTTAAAGAAAGTAGGAAAAACCACCAGACCATTCAAGTATGAACCAAATCAAATCCCTTACCATTATACAGAGGAAGTGACAAATAGATTCAAGGGATTTGATCTGATAGTCAGAGTGCCTGAAGAACTATGGACAGAAGTTCATGACATTGTACAGGAGGCAGTGATCAAGACCACACTCAAGAAAAAGAAATGCAAAAAGGCAAAATGGCTGTCTGAGAAGGGCTTACAAATAGCTGAGAAAAGAAGAGAAGTGAAAAGCAAAGTAGAAAAGGAGAGATATATTCATCTGAATGCAGAAATCCGAAGAATAGCAAGGAGAGATAAGAAAATTTTTCTAAGTGATCAATGCAAAGAAATAGAGGAAAACAATAAAATGGGAAAGACTAGAGAGCTTTTTAAGAAAATTAGAGATACCGAGGGACTATTTCATGCAAATATGGGCTCAATAAAGGACAGAAATGGTATGGACCTAACAGAAGCAGAAGATATTAAGAAGAGGTGGCAAGAATACATAAAAGAGCTACATAGAAAAGATCTTAATGACCCAGATAACCATGATGGTGTGATCACTTACCTAGAGCTAGATATCTTGAAAAGTGAAGTCAAGTGGGCCTTAGGAAGCATCACTGTGAACAAAGCTAGTAGAGGTGATGGAATTATGATGCTATGAAAGTGCTTCACTTAATATGCGAGCAAATTTGGGAAACTCAGCAGTGGCCATAGGATTGAAAAAGGTTACTTTTCATTCCAATCCCAAAGAAAGGCAATGCCAAAGCGTGTTCAAACTGCTGCACAATTTCACTCACCCTACAAGCTAGCAAAGAAATCCTCTAAATTCTCCAAGTGAAGCGTCAACAGTATGTGAACCGAGAACTTCCAGATATTTAAGCAGGATTTGAAAAAGGCAGAGGAACCAGAGATCAAATTGCCAACATCTGCTGGATCATGGAAAAAGCAAGAGAGTTCCAGAAAAATATCTGTTTCTTCTTTATTGACTATGCCAAAGCCTTTGACTGTGTGGATCACAAGAAACTGTGGAAAATTCTTAAAGAGATGAGAATACCAGACCACCTTACCTTCCTCCTAAGAAACCTGTATGCAGGTCAGGAAGCAACAGTTAGAACTGGACATGGAACAATGAATTGGTTCCAAATTGAGAAAGGAGTACATCAAAGCTGTTTAGTGTCACCCTGCTTATTTAGCATATATGCCAAGTACATCATGAAAAGGGCTGGTCTGTATGAAGCACAAGCTGGAATCAGGATTGACAGGAGAAACATCAATAACCTCAAAGATGCAGATGACACCGACACCGCCCTTATGGCAGAAAGCAAAAAGGAACTGAAGAGACTCTTGATGAACATGAAAGAGGAGAGCGAGAAAGCTGGCTTAAAACTCACCATTCAAAAAACGAAGACCATGGCATCCAATCCCATCATTTCATGGCAAATAGATGGGGAAACAATGGAAACAGTGACAGATTTCCTTTTGGGGGCTCTAAAATCACTGCAGATAATGGCTGTAGCCATGAAATTAAAAGACGCTTGCTTCTTGGAAGAAAAGCTACGACCAACATAGCATATTGAAAAGCAAAGACATTACTTTGCTGACAAATGTCCATCTAGTCAAAGCTGTGGTTTTTCCAGTAGTCATATATGGATGTGAGAGTTGGATCATAAAGAAAGTTTAGCACCAGAAGAATTGATGCTTTTGAACTATGGTGTTGGAGAAGAATCTTAAGAGTCCCTTGGACTGCAAGGAGATCAACTTAGTCAATCCTAAAGGAAATCAGTCCTGAATACTCATTGGAAGCACTGATGCTGAAGCTGAAGCTCCAATACTTTGGCCACCTGATGCCGAGATCTGACTCATTGGAAAAGACAATGATGCTGGGAAAGACTGAAGTCAGGAGGAGAAGGGGCTTTAGAGGATGAAATGGTTGGATTGTATTACCAACTCAATGGACATGATTTTGAGCATGCTTTGGGAATTGGTGGTAGACAGGGAATCCTGGTGTGTTGCAGTCCATGGGGTCGCAAAGTGTCAGACACAACTGTGACTGAACTGAACTTAAACTCTCGTCAAAATTGATATACACATACAGCCTCTCAGAAAGATAATATGGATAGTGTGTAGTTCCAACTCCTTCACTCCTTTTCTTTATTTGTGACCTTGGACAAGACACTGAAACTTCCTGGCTCTCTGCTGTATTTCTGTTGGATGGGATACTTATGGTCCTTGTCCCTTTTTTGGAGAACAATTAGTTGTCTATGTCCTTAAAAAAAAGAGAGAGATAGTAATAGCAGACTATCTAGAACAGTTCTTAGCACACTCTAAATTCTAAACATATGTTCACTATTTTAATGACTTTTTGCCAAATGGGACCTATCAGTAAAACCCTCCTTACTTTTTCCCTTAGTTAAAAAAAATTCACATTAAAATTAAACCAATATAAGCAATAATAGCATTTGTATAATATTATTTAAAAGTCAAAGGACATATAAATATATGGTGTTTTTTTTTGAAGCATCATATATTTACCAAATACAGTTTCCTAAATAGATTTTTTTTTTTATATTGCTGTTCCTGTAGAGCAAATGTGAGGTAAGGAGATAGAAAGCTTCTTGGATTTTGTTAGAATTACTCCCACATCTGTCTAGTAAATTATACATCTATGTATAAATAAAAATAAATTATAATCATTTAGAACTTCATATGTACTCATGACATAGAACAAGTTAACAATAATTTACTTATAAGAAAGAATCAAAAGTATAGATAACTTGTCCATTTTTACATTTACTTTTAAAATTTAGAGAAAGTTCAATTCATTATCTTCTCATGATGACTTCACAAACTATCAGAATCAGCATAACATTTTCCCCTCTAAGTCCATACAGAGATGCACACTCTATCTTCCAAAGCCTCTTTCTTTCACCTTCTTGATTAAACTGGATAAGGAATTGTGCGAGCCCTTGAAGTGGAAACAAAGGCTGAGACCATCAGAAGAAGATGGAGCTGAATTTTTTAAATGCAGTAATTAGACAAGTGAGAGAAAGAAACATGAAAGTTACTACAAATACAAAAACACAGAGAGATTTAAAAGACAGACTTGATTGCTACATGTGTGGGCAAGTTAGGCAATGAGGCTGAGGACTAAAATAGAACCGAGGCCCTAAAGCCTTTGCATCCTAGGTTAGGGTACTGATATAGTACATAAACAGGGCTTCCCAGATAATACTCCTGGTAAAGAATCCACCTGCCAATGCAGGAGATGCAAGATACAGATTGATCCCTGGGTCAGAAAGATCCCCTGGAATAGGAAATGCCAATCCAGTCCATTATCCTTGCCTGGAAAATTCCATAGACAGTGGAGCCAGGTCACTACAGTCTGGGGGCCTGCAAAGAGTCAGACACACCTGAATGCACTTAGAAAATAAATACTTCAAGAAATTCTTATTTTGTTTGGAATGGAATGTGTTCTAAGGGCTTAGGACAATGCCTAGAATTGAAAAGGTGCTTAAGAGATGTATATATGCTGAGCAAACGAGTACTTTGTTCATCTTTCTGTGACCATTTAATTGCCATTTGTTCTTCAGTTTCAAGCTTAAGAGAGTCTGAAAGTACAGCTAGACTTGGAAGGTAAAGGAAGTAGAAAGACAAGGTCTTCATGTCCCCAGTAAACAGCTCATCCCTCCTGTCCTCTGACTCAGGGTCCAGTATCTTTCTTTTGGTCCAGAAATTCAAAGTTTTGAAAGCATCCAGAGACAACACTCCTTGTGATGAGCAATAACAGCCATGGGGCATGTGTGCAAGTAAAGAGCAGGGAAGGAAGAAAAACAAGATGGCATTATGACCATGGTACGCAGATTAGTTTGGGAGTCATAGGAGGTTTTCCTTAGAGACACCTGTGAATAATTGGGGCACATTGGTGGGAAGCTTAAATCCATCCAAATACATGGGGCAATATGACTGGGAACCTCACAAGATCAGTTCAGTTCAGTTCAGTCACTCAGTCGTGTCCGACTCTTTGCGACCCCATGAATTGCAGCACACCAGGCCTCCCTGATCATCACCATCTCTCAGAGTTCACTCAGACTCACGTCCATCGAATCCGTGATGCCATCCAGCCATCTCATCCTCTGTCATCCCCTTCTCCTCCTGCCCTCAATCCCTCCCAGCATAAGAGTCTTGTCCAATGAGTCAACTCTTCGCATGAGGTGGCCAAAGTACTGGAGTTTGAGATTGAGCACTATTCCTTCCAAAGAAATCCCAGGGCTGATCTCCTTCAGAATGGACTGGTTGGTTCTCCTTGCAGTCCAAGGAAATCTCAAGAGTCTTCTCCAAACCACAGTTCAAAAGCATCAATTCTTCGGTGCTCAGCCTTCTTCACAGTCCAACTCTCACATCCATACATGACCACAGGAAAAACCATAGCCTTGACTAGATGGACCTTTGTTGGCAAAGTAATGTCTCTGCTTTTGAATATGCTATCTAGGTTGGTCATAACTTTTCTTCCAAGGAGTAAGTGTCTTTTAATTTCATGGCTGCAGTCACCATTTGCAGTGATTTTGGAGCCCCCCAAAATAAAGTCTGACACTGTTTCCACTGTTTCCCCGTCAATTTCCCATGAAGTGATGGGACCGGATACCATGATCTTTGTTTTCTGAATGGTGAGCTTTAAGCCCACTTTTTCACTCTCCACTTTCACTTTCATCAAGAGGCTTTTTAGTTCCTCTTCACTTTCTGCCATAATGGTGTTGTCATCTGCATATCTGAGGTGATGTATATTTCTCCTGGCAATCTTGATTCCAGCTAGTGTTTCTTCCAGTCCAGCGTTTCTCATGATGTACTCTGCATAGAAGTTAAATAAGCAGGGTGGCAATATACAGCTTTGACGTACTCCTTTTCCTATTTAGAACCAGTCTGTTTTCCATGTCCAGTTCTAACAGTTGCTTCCTGACCTGCATATAGATTTCTCAAGAGGCAGGTTAGGTGGTCTGGTATTCCATCTCTTTCAGAATTTTCCACAGTTTATTGTGATCCACACAGTCAAAGGCTTTGGCATAGTCAAGGAAGCAGAAACAGAGGTTTTTCTGGAACTCTCTTGCTTTTTCAATGATCCAATGGATGTTGTCAATTTGATCTCTGATTCCTCTGCCTTTTCTAAAACCAGCTGGAACATCAGGAAGTTCATGGTTCACATATTGTTGAAGCCTGACTTGTAGAATTTTAAGCATTCAGAACTACCATATGTCCTAGCCATTCCACTACCAAGCATATATCCTGAGAAAATCATAACATTTAAAAACATGTGCATCCCAATATTCACTGCATCACTATTTACAATAGCTAGGACATGGAAGCAACCTAAATGTCTATCTACAGATGTATAGACAAAGAAGATGTTGTACATATACACAATGGAATATTGTTCAGCTATTAAAATGAATGAAATTAGATCACCAAATTTCTTAAGACCTGCCTTCAGAAGTAACAGAATTTTAGGTAATTCTCAGTGGCCTGAAATAATTCATTTTTGTATTCTTTCATTTATATAATCCCCTATGTCAGACTGGTTGGGGAAGGCAATAGCACCCGACTCCAGTACTCTTGCTTGGAAAATCGCATGGGTGGAGGAGCCTGGTAGGCTGCAGTTCATTGGGTTGCACAGAGTCGAATAAAACTGAGCGACTTCACTTTCACTTTGCACTTTTGTGCATTGGAGAAGGAAATGGCAATCCACCCAGTGTTCTTGCCTGGAGAATTCCAGGGACGGTGGAGCCTAATGGGCTGCCATCTATGGGGTCACACAGAGTCGGACACGACTGAAGTGACTTAGCACCAGCAACAGAAGCAGCAGAAGCAGCAGCAGCAGCAGCAGCAGCAGCAGCGTGTCAGACTGATGGCTCAGAGGGTAAAGCATCTGCCTGCAGTGTGGGAGACCTGGGTTCAATCCCTGAGTTGGGAAGATTCCCTGGAGAAGGAAATGGTAACCTACTCCAGTACTCTTGCCTGGAAAATCCCACTGACAGAGAAGCCTGTAGGCTATATAGTCCATGGGGTCACAGAGTCAGACACGACTGAGTGACTTCACTTTCACTTTTATGTCAAACATAGTTCTGGACTCTGTAAGATATGAAGCAGCTCATCCACAAAGAATCACAATGTAGCAATGTCATATATAAACAAGGGCAACCTTAAAGGCTCTCTGGGCACTCATGTCAAAGAGATAACATCATAGGAGGACCCATCAGGAGTCACAGAGAAGGTTACATAAGAACTGGCCCTTAAAGGCTAATTAAAAAAAAAACAAGTAAACAAAGCAAGTTCTTCTAGAGGAATGAAGAGCAATTGTATAGACAATGTAATGGGATTTAAAAAAGAAAATAAAGTCAAGCCTTAAGCAGAATTTCTTTTCCCTTATGGGCCAAAAATTCAAGTAATGCTTTATAAGAGCAAATTGATAGGACTATGCATTTTAGACAGGAAATTCTGGGATTTAAATGGAGAACAGACACAGTTTAAAATATTGGAAGCCATTATTTTCAACTTCTTGAATACAGATCTCCAAACTCTTCATTAATCAGCACAATCCTAAACTTTCTGAAAATATTACCAATTTACTGCTAATAATTTCAACAGTTTGAAACAAATGTTTTGCAATTCATACTTGAAGATAAGAAAAAGTATTAATCACATGAATTTTGGGCCTCAAAAATTTAAAGTCTATCTTTAAAAAAATATTTAGTTTGTTTTAAGAAATATTATATGTCTAACATATGAATATATACGTAAATGTTAACTAAGAACAAGAGCCCATGGAGATAATAGAAGAGTTCTGGAATTTATTACATGGGTGGAGACACACATCATGCCTTATTAAAGACTGGTAACATATTTCAGTAGAATCTACAGCACCTACTATATAACTGACAGAGTAACACACAGTGTTCTTTTATCTGAATCTCACAAGGCTAAAATCTATAGGGAGTGTTAATATCAATAAAAATATTATGTTCTCTAAACAAATGACTAAAGCAAAAGTTGGTCAAGTTCATTAAGCCTGCCATTGTCAAAATGCTTTAAGGAGGAAACTACTAGAGATGTGATACATTTGGTTAGAGTTTCTAACTTTTGGCATTAATCATTTTGTTCTATCATTTTTCAGTGCAACTGGCTATGAGACACATTATGCATGGTAATGCATGACAAGAGTTTTAAGTATCTGAACGTGGATTTGAGTAAGTGTGCTTAATCTAGAGAGTTTAATCAGTTTTATCAATACTACACATGTCAGAGTTGGTGGGTAGCATGGTAATGTGACCTCATTAAATTAATACTTGTGACGAGTATGAAAATGACCATTGAATATTAGAATAAATAATGCATCGTCTTATGTTCCTTTGCCACTGCTGCTTTAGGCATCTGGGGAAATTAATAAGGGTTATTGTGTCAATCAGGCAAATCAGAAGTAAAAAGAAATCTTCAATTAATCATGGTATTTTACAACAATCCCTTTGGGGAAAAGAGAGAACCCTATTAATAAAAAAGCATTATACCTTCTGTTGCAGTTGACAAACAGTGATAAGCTTCTCTGGGGACATTCTGTATGAGAAA
Organism: Madoqua kirkii; assembly: GCA_006408675.1. NCBI lineage: Eukaryota > Metazoa > Chordata > Mammalia > Artiodactyla > Bovidae > Madoqua > Madoqua kirkii. Next base: position 1,440 of record SJYC01041655.1, on the reverse strand, counting down.
TTCATAATAAAGTTTTCCTTGTAAATTTCTCTAAAATCATTCCAACTGCTAAATCTTAGCACTTCTGAGGCACGAAATCCTTCGGGGCTTCTTCTAAAGAGGTTTTCCTCCTGGCCTTCACAGAGTGAGCCGCTGATTTCTGACTAGGTCCTTTGTAGCATGCTGCCAGCCACTGTCACAGTTAAGATCTGAAGCATGTCCTCTGATCAGCAAATCTGGTTAAATCAGGAAACTTCCCAAGGACCATCCAGGGATTAACCACATATTACCAGCTTTGAGACACAGTGAGAACCAATTTCCGCAGACTTTGTATATAGCTTGTTAGGTACAACTTCTTGGTCACTGCTTCAGGGCTTATTCCTAGAAATTTCAGATGGACTGGTCATCAAGACTGAATTGGAATGAGGGATGGAGTTTCTAGGTGTGAACCCATTCTGCCATAGCACATAGAATGCCATTCCTTTTGGGATGATAGTCTTAAATCTCCTCATTATAAAAAGAATAATATTCATTTCTTGTTAGGATGAATTTTCCATGTGTTAGTCATCTCAAAAATCTGTATTTTCCTGTGATTTTACTTTCATCACTAAAGGAGGAAACAAACTGTTGTTAGACGCATTTTGTCTTAAAATTATATATCAAATAACAATACATATTTGGCACTGAAATAATCATCAACTTTAAGACAAAACACATAAGATAGGAGTAATCAATACTTACAAACCATTTCGAATATTCTTGGAAAGAATTATTCAGCGTTCATATATATTTCACTTTAAACAAATACCTAGACATAGACATAGTTCTTTTGCCCCATTTTTTATTAGGTTGTGGAAGATAATGCTCTCAAATCTCTAGCTTTGAACAGAATGGAGCCTTAACTTTAAGAGTAGGACTATGTTTTAAGAGAACAAGATATACTAAGAAAACAATCATTAATTATTCCTTTTACATTAATTATAACATTTAGTCACCTCCAGAATTGCTATCATAACTCTGGGAGTTGGTGATGGACAGAGAGGTCTGGCGTGCTGCAATTCGTGGGGTTGCAAAGAATCAGATACAATTGAGCGACTGAACTGAACTGAATTGAAAGTACGTGCATATATTATTTATAATCTCAAATGAATAAATTAAATTTAGGCTTGTTATATAACTAGTATTTTTGTACTTTTTACAAAGCTACTCTCTGGTACTCTGTGCATGATTTCATATGTGCTATGTATGTTTATATTAGGAAGACAGAAATTTGTATATAAGCAAATAATAGCATTTTTATAAAATTCATTCATCAACAGTGTTTTCAGACTTCTTGAAACAAAAAGATACATATGTTCAAAAGTTTAATCATTTATCCAGATGCCTGACCAAAATCCAGTTGTGAAAGTAATTAATATATATTATTTGACAAGCATGCTTCTCAGCATACATATATGGTAA
>SJYC01041654.1:0-37536 GCA_006408675.1 Madoqua kirkii | reverse complement strand
TTAAATAGGGAATATGTTATCACAAAAACAAAGTAAGAAAACTTTGTATTATGTATATATTTTCATCACCATAACGTTATGACCTTGGGAACCCATTTAAATCTTCCTTCTCATAAATTATAAGATATAATCTTCAACGTAATAACAAATCATATGACACAGTGCTATTATTTTTTTTATTTATCAATGGTGCTACCTATCTCTTTACTTATCTAAAGCAATTTGGGGCTCACAGTGAGATATAAAGGCAGACTGATTCGTTATTAATAGAATTCTTTTGTATAGAACAGCTTTTAAAGATGCCAAGGAGAAAATACAACTGAGATCTGAATATAAGGACAGGAATTGAATGTGGATCTTGACCAAATTGCAAGTTTCCTACAGTGCAAAACAGCAATAATGTTTATAAATTTATCTACTATGATTTTCCAGTAGTCAATGCACCTGAATATACATAGTAATAGCATTAGTCCTTGTCTTTTGTTAAATGTAATTGTTTCTCTTGAAGAAAAGTAGGTCTTTTAGAAGAATGGCTCCCCAGAGAGAAAGAGAAAAGGAGATTAAAATAAAGAGTTCAGGTAGAATCTTCTATAGAAAGTTATGAATAGACGATTTCACAGAAAATGTTATTTTTCCTCATCAACAAATAAGGGATAATTTTTTAAAAACCATCTATAAAAAAAAGCATTCTAGATTAACAGGATTGCATGTTTAAAACCATTTTGGTGGTTATGTGACTATAAGAGCCACAATTTAAATTCAGAACGGAAAAAGGAATATAAAAATCATCTGTTTGTTTTGTTCTGTGGAAAAATGAATTCATTCATCCTTCATTTGTTCAATGGATCAGTCAAAAGGTATTTATTGAATGCATTAGTGCAATGCATTACACTGTTTTGATTTTCATATTGAGTTATATTTTGGTAGATATTGACGGCCACCAGAAGATTTCAGACAGTTTTAGGTTTAGGTTATAAGGTAAGACATGAAGAAGGTAAAGGTTAAAGTATTAGTCACTCAGTTGTGTCCAACTCTGTAACCCTGTGGACTGTAACCCTGCAGGCTCCTCTGTCCATGGAATTCTCCAGCAAAGAATACTAGAGTATTTCTTCTCTGGGGGATCTTCCCAATCCAGGGAATGAACTTGAGTCTCCTGTATTGCAGGCAGATTCTTCACCAACTGAGCCCCACTGAGCCTTGGGTGAGACATGAGTTACCTGTAACAATTACTATGTACCCCGTGATAGCCCATATAAAATTGATTATTTATTATGTTCCCCACAATTGCCCCCAGGCCTACACTGATGGCCATCTCTGGTTCCTTCTTCATTTGACAAAACTAACTGTATCAGGCACAGTGCTAGGTCTGAGATTAGAAAGAGGAGAGAGAGGCATTGAAGAAGATGGGGCCGCATACATTTGCTTAAATTCTACTGAAAAGAAACATGCAAGCAATCATGATATAATAAAATTGTAGATTCACAAGGATATTCACTGTGTGAAATGAACAGGTGGCAAGAGGATGACAGATGGAGTCATCCTGGTAAAGTCAAGGGAGGTTTCTGCAGGGAGACAGCCTTCCAGCTGATATACTAGGGTAAGGCTGAAATATTTCAGAGAGAGGAATGCAAGATAATAAGACTAGATATTAAAGAATTTTCCAGGAATCAGAAGTAATTTAAAACTTTGGGATACAAAATATAAGCAAGAAAGCTGGAGGGACAGGAAGGATGGCATGATATTAATAAAAGGTTTTGAAAGACATTGCTGACATATAGCAGGTTCTTGAAAATAATGTGTTAAGCTCATGAAGTTTTAATTTCACTGCTAAGAAGATGCAGAAGTCCTTTGTCAAAAGACCTGGAAAGAGACCAAGTGGTCCAGCGGTTAAGACTTTTTCCACTGTGAGAGATATGGGTTCAAATCCTGGTCAGAGAGCTAAGATCCCACATGCTTTGCAGCCAAAAAACTAAATCATGGAATAGACATAATATTGCAACTAATTTAACAAAGACTTTGAAAATGGTAAACATCAAAAAAATCTTTAGAAAAATTTTAAAAAGAGCCTGGATAAAACGATTACCTAAGCAACATCATGTCTGTCTGAGTCTTTGAGCAGCTACCACCATGGGACTGTGATGTTATTTCTTTTATTCACTTCTTCCCCAGTAATTGTTGTGGAATACCTTGGTCATTCACCCACTGATGCTATTTTGTCATTTTGCTGGTTGAAAATTTGGACTTAGTGTCCATCAGCTATTATTTCTATCTCTAGCCTCCCTAGCCTACCTGTCTGCTTCCCTGTGTGAGATAAACTATATATGGCTTTTCTTTGCATGCTGCTGCTGCTGCTAAGTTGCTTCAGTTGTGTTTGACTCTGTGTGCCCCCATAGACGGCAGCCCACCAGGCTCCCCATCCCTGGGATTCTCCAGGCAAGACAGGTACAATTCAGAGCAATCTGAAACCCCTCTTCTTTTAGTTGAGTGTCACTAATTATTTCCTATCTATACAATCCTTCCATTTGATATTAGTGTTTTCTCATTTCTGCCTTCCCGCCTCTCCACTTCCACTACTCTATTTCAGTATTCTAGATTGGACAACAAATGAGATCCTTAGTCCTTTCTGAATACACAAAAGGAATAAGTCACCCATTGTGGCTAGACTGTTAGAGTAACTTGAACATGCTAAATGTTAAGCTGCTTCAGCTGTGACTGACTCTCTGCGACCCTATGGACTGTAGTCTGCCAGGCTCCTTTGTTAACGGGGATTCTCCAGGCAAGAATACCTGGAGAGTAGATTGTGGTGTCCTCCTCCCAGGAATCTTCCTGACCCAGGGTTCAAATGCATGTCTCTTATATCCCCTGCATTGGCAGGTTGGTTTTTATCTGGGAAGAGTAACTTGCAAGCTCTCAATTTTACAAGATGTTCAGACAGCAACATTCATTTGCAAACTGAACAGGAGACTAGCGTTAAGTGGCTGCTATAAAAATCACCTATGAATAGGCTAATATGTAGGAAAGTACAAATGTTTTTCTCAGTACCAAAATCATAAGCATCACCCTGGGTTATTTGTATTCTAAAAGTACAAATATTTTTCTCGGTACCAAAATCATAAGTGTCTCCCTGGTTATTCCAAAGCACACATCTGTTAGAGATGAGGATTAATATTACAGAGAAAACAATGTAAAATAAAGACTTGAGTGTTGCTGGTTTGTGTTATACTTATTAAAACCAAAAAAAGTTAAGCAACTGACGCAGTCACCTAGCTAAATGGAAACAGAATTAGAGGTAGAAGCAAGTAGACCCGGCTGCAGAGTTCATGAATGTTCTAATGACTCTGGTGCACTGTTTGACTTGGTTTTTGTGGGGAAAAATTCTTTGTCTCCACATTACTAACAGTTGAGAATTATTATTTTCTAGTAATGCATTATTATTTTCATAGTAATGCATCAGGTGAGATAAATTGATACTACAAAAGAAAGAGAGAAATGAAGACAGACTGAAGTTAAAGTGCTTACATTTTAGTGAAAAGATGGCCTTTCTCTTTTACTTTCAGATAATGATATTGAAGCATGAAGTAGAGATCAAAAGATCAAACAGAGGACCAAACTAAGAGACCTTTAGTCTGAATTCTGCCCTTTGGATAGAACCTCAAGTCTCCTCATCCAAACTCTGTTGACCTCAGAGAGATCAGTTCCTGTCACTTTTTTCTATTTATGATGATTCTTGTATCAATTCTTCAACTAATTCTAGGCCAAAAGAAACCATAGTCTGGAACATTGTGATTTTTGAAATAAAGGTTTTGTGATAAGTTATTGTTTTTTGGAGGGACATCCTTAAGCATTATTTTCTTCTAATAAGTATAATTTAGTGAAATTCTGAGCATAACATTGAGCTAAAGATTTGTTTCACAATCAACTGTCAATAATTTTTCTAGTTAAGTGTATTATTTCTGTTGTGAATTATGGCTTCCCTGACTAAAAGAGGAAGGATTGTTTAAAAATAATGTTAGAATAGGCATACTTAGTTTCTTATCCATAAAACCTGGCTCCATCTAGGTCAAAACTTATAAACATTTAAGATCTCCATTCCTTAGTTCGATTCACTGTTTTAAATGACATCTGGACATTGGTCATTCAAATGTATATGTCCAGTCTGGAACTTTCTACTGAACTTCACACACAGACACCAACGTTCCTATTCAACATTTTAAATAGAACACCTTCAAAGCTAAACTTTGATTTTACACCCAACTCTATTCCTCTGACAATTTTCTCCTTCACAGAAAGTAAGCTAAAAACTTCCATTTTAAATATCTTGACTAAAAAAACTTTGAAATTATCATTAATTTATCTCTTCCTTTTATACTTCATTTCTAATTCATAAATAGACATTAATAGAGTCTGTCAATACTAATGTCAATGCATCTTGAATCTGCCAATTCTTACCAAATCTGCCCTGCCACTCTAGTTAGACTGTGTCTAGTGATTATTGAAACCACTTCCTAGCTGATCTATTTCCTTTTCACCTCTCTCCAGAGTTTATTTTAAAACAACTGTACTATCCACTCAAATCATAAATTAGATCATTTAGCACATTGCTCTTGTCCTGGCAATAGTTTTCCAGTTCCTTAGAGGACAAACCAAACTGTTTACAACAGTTTACATGGCTTTATATCTGCTACATTTATTCTTCAGCCTGTGTGATTTTATTGTTTATCTTGCTCACTCTGCTTTCTGACTTTACTGTTCCTTAAAAATATTCAGGTGGTTTTGACTCAAGTCTCAGGTTATTCGTGTTACTTAGACATCCCTCCCTCCAAGGAGAATTTGTGACTCAAAACCTTACTTTACCCTGGTTGCTGCTCAAAATTCACATTATCAGAGTATTTCTCCTTTTGACATTGTTTTTATTTTTTATAAAATAGATTGGACAAAAATGCTTCCACCACCAACACTATTAGAGCTTTCTCATTCTTACCAAACTTTATTTTCTCATGAAAATCATCCTTACCTGAAATTACATATATATATATATATATATTCCATTTTTTTGTATCTCATTACCAAATGTAAGTTCCATATGCCCAAGTGCTGAATTGCAATATAATTACACAATATCCAGAATGTAATATGCATACATATGTATACAATTAAATAATGACATATGGAAAATGACGATTTAATGCAATTGTTCCTAGACCAACTACTCTGTTATACAAGGTGTTAAAATGACAAATGGGGTGGCTTTCTCTGGTCATCCAGTGATTAAGAATAAAACTTCTAATGCAGAGGATATGAGTTCAATCTCTAGTCAGGAAACTAAGATCCTACATGCTACTGGGCAACTAAACTGCATATTGCAACTAAGAACTGATATAGCCAAAAATAAATAAACAACTCTTTTTTTAAGTGGCAAAAGGAGAAGAACAGAGACCTGCTAAGTCTTCTACTTGGCTTTTTCCAGGTTGCTAATTGTCAAATATAAAAATATTAAAATTCTATACCTATAAAATGGTCACCCTTCTCATTGATATCTACTATTTATTTTTCAAATAAAACTTCTAATGCAGAGGATATGAGTTCAATCTCTAGTCAGGAAACTAAGATCCTACATGCTACTGGGCAACTAAACTGCATATTGCAACTAAGAACTGATATAGCCAAAAATAAATAAACAACTCTTTTTTTAAGTGGCAAAAGGAGAAGAACAGAGACCTGCTAAGTCTTCTACTTGGCTTTTTCCAGGTTGCTAATTGTCAAATATAAAAATATTAAAATTCTATACCTATAAAATGGTCACCCTTCTCATTGATATCTACTATTTATTTTTCAGTTGGTTTATGTTTCATAAATAGGCATTTCCCTCACCATGAAACTTTATATAGTTATTCAAGGGAAAAAAATTTGTCATTATTATTCCTAAACCATTGCTTTTGCTAGATAAAGAAATAGATAATAAATATATTACTAATAATTGACTTGAAATGATTCAGAATAGCACTGAAAAAATACACCTGACTCTAGGCCTCAAAAAACAAGGGCTAATGAAAGTCTTGGTAAGCATGGCATAATATCTAATTTTAAAAGTTTATTATTTCCATAATGGAGAGTTCCAAAGTGCTACTTACTTCAAGTTATAAAAACTTAGTCTGTTTAAAAGCTAAGTATACCTCTAGACAATTTTTTTAAAGATAGCCAAGAGGAATTTTCAAAATGGACTTAGTTTAGTGCTTTCTTTGTAATATTGCTCCAAATTATAATAAATTTACCTTACTTTTTTCAGAACAGATATAATATATCATATATGTTTATTTCACTTATACTGTGCAACTGATGGCTGTTATTCAGAAATAGAACACAGTTTTCCATAAGCCAAATTAGTGGTTTCTGAAAATAAATCCTAATTTTTGCTATTAGAAATACTGTAACTGAAAATAGTATTATAAATATCTACACTATTTTCATATATTTGTCTTTGTTTTAATTCCGTTTTACTGCTTAAAAAATTAGGATATCTACTAACTACTTTGTTTTGGGGGGCTCTAAAATCATTGCGGATGATAATTGCAGCATGAAATTAAAACACACTTACTCCTTGGAAGGAACGTTATGACCAACCTAGATAGCATATTGAAAAGCAGAGATATTACTTTGCCAACAAAAGTCTGTCTAGTCAAGGCTCTCGTTTTTCCAGTGGTGATATATGGATGTGAGAGTTGGACTGTGAAGAAGGCTGAGCACTGAAGAATTGATGCTTTTGAACTGTGGTTTTGGAGAAGACCCTTGAGAGTCACTTGGACTGCCAGGAAATCCAACCAGTCCATCCTAAAGGAGATCAGTCCTGGGTGTTCATTGGAAGGACTGATGTTGAAACTGAAACTGCAATATGTTGGCCAGCTCATGCGAAGAGTTGACTCATTGGAAAAGACTCTGATGCTGGGAGAGATCGTGGGCACGAGGAGAAGGGGACGACAGAGGATGAGATGGCTGGATGGCATCACTGACTCAATGGACATGAGTTTGGGTAAACTCCGAGAGTTGGTGATCGACAGGGAGGCTTGGCATGCTGTGATTCATGGAGTTGCAAAGAGTCGGACACAACTGAGCGACTGAACTGAACTGAACTGAACTAACACTTAAAGTTACGTTAGTATCTACATTCTCTTTAAAAGATTAAATTGCAAAAAGTAGCTCCTAACTCATTCTAAGAAGCCAGTATTACCTAACTCCAAACCAGAAATGACATTATTAAAAAAAAGGAAGCTATGGACCTATGTCTCTCATAAACCCATAATAAACAACTCAGGTTGAAAGATTTAAATAAAGTTCATATACAAAACTCAATCACTTTCCTATATACCAGCAATGAACAAATAAACACATAGATTTTGAAATTAAAAGCACAGTAATATTCGTACATCTTGCCAAGAGAAATATTTGGTATAAATTTAGCAAAATATGTACAAGATATGTGTGAGGAAAGCTACAAAACTTTGGTAAATGAAATCACAAGAGAACTAAATAAAAGGAGAGATATTACTTGTGCATGGGTAGGGAGACTCACTATTGACACAATACCAATTCTTCCCAAATTCATCTATATATTAATACAATCTCAATTAAAACCCAAGCAAGTTATGTTTTGGATATTGACTAATTATAAAGTTTATTTGGAGAGTCAAGAGATCCAGAATAGTCAATACAATATTAGATATGAAGAAAAAGTTGGGAAACTGACACTACCTGAAACTTACAATGGAGCAAAAAATATCATTTTCAAAAAAAGAGTGATAGAACAACTAGACATCTATATGCAAAACAGAGAGAAAGAGAAAATAAATCTAGACACAAACCTTATATCATTCACAAAAAATAATTCAAAATGAACCATAGACCTAAAAATTAAGGAGAAACTGCAAAACTCCTAATGATAACATACAAGAAAACGACATGATCTTGGGTCTGGGGATGGCTTTTTAGATACAGCACCATAGTCATGATCCATGAAAACAATCATTGACAGTCTAGGCTCTATTAAAATGAGAAATTTCTGTTCTGGAGTAACAGTGTTAAGAGAATGAGAAGACAAGCCATAGAAAGAGAGTGAATACTTGGGAAATACATATGTGATAAATAGCTATTATCCATAATATGTAAAGTGCTCTTAAGACTCAGCAATAGAAAACAAATAGCTTTATTCAAAAATAGGCAAAATGCCTAAATAGGCACCTCACTAAAAAGATAGAAAAAGATGGCAAATAAGCATGAATATCTGCTCAGCATCACCTATCCTTAAGGCATTGCAAATTAAAGCAAAATGAAGTTCTACTACATATCTTTTAAAATGGCCAAAATGTAAAACATTGGTGATTCCAAAATGTTGGCAAGGTTGCAGAGCAATAGAAACTCTCACTCATTGCTGGTAGAAATACAAACTGATACAGCCCATTTTGAAGGTAATTTTGAAGTTTTTATAATACTAAATATACTTTTACCATACTATTCAGCAAATTTGTCTCCTTGGTATTTACACGAGTAAGGTAAAAATTTATGTCTACACAAAAACGTGTACACAGACTAATAGCAGCTTTATTCATAATTATCAAACATGGAAGCAATCAAGATGAATTGGTAAATAAGCTGTGGTACATCTAGACAATGGAGTATTCAGTTCAGTTCAGTTCAGTTCAGTTGTTCATTCATGTACAACTCTTTGCAACCCCATGAATTACAGCACGCCAGGCCTCCCTGTTCATCATCAACACCTGGAGTTCACTCAAACTCATGTCCATCAAGTAAATGATGCCATCCAGGCATTTCATCCTTGGTCGTCCCCTTCTCCTCCTGCATCCAATCCCTCCTAGCATCAGAGTCTTCTCCAATGAGTCCACTCTTCGCATGAGGTGGCCAAAGTACTGGAGTTTCAGCTTTAACATCATTCCTTCCAAAGAAATCCCAGGGCTGATCTCCTTCAGAATGGACCAGTTGGATCTCCCTGCAGTCCAAAGGACTCTCAAGAGTCTTCTCCAACACCACAGTTCAAAAGCATCAATTCTTTAGTGCTCAGCTTTCTTCACAGTCCAATTCTCACGTCCATGCATGACCACTGGAAAAACCATAGCTTTGATTAGATGGACCTTTGTTGACAAAGTAATGTCTCTGCTTTTGAATATGCTATCTAGGTTGGTCATAACGTTCCTTCCAAGAGGTAAGCATCTTTTAAATTCATGGCTGCAGTCACCATCTGCAATGATTTTGGAGCCCCCCAAAATAAAATCTGACGCTTTTTCCACTGTTTTCCCATTTATTTCCCATGAAGTGATAGGGCCAAATGCCATGATCTTTGTTTTCTGAATGTTGAGCTTTAAGCCAACTTTTTCACTTTCCTCTTTCACTTTCTTCAAGAGACTTTTTAGTTCCTCTTCACTTTCTGCTGTAAGGGTGTTGTCATCTGCATATCTGGGGTTACTGATATTTTTCCAGGCAATCTTGATTTCAGCTTGTGCTTCTTCCAGCCCAGCGTTTCTTATGATGTACTCTGCATAGAAGTTAAACAAGCAGGGTGCCAATATACAGCCTTGACGTACTGCTTTTCCTATTTGGAACCAGTCTGTTGTTCCATGTCCAGTTCTAACTATTGCTTCTTGACCTGCATATAGATTTCTCAAGAGGCATGTCAGGTGGTCTGGTATTCCCATCTCTCAGAATTTTCCACCGTTTATTGAGATCCACATAGTCAAAGGCTTTGACATAGTCAATAAAGCAGAAATAGAGGTTTTTCTGGAACACTCTTGCTTTTTCAATGATCCAGTGGATGTTGGCAATTTAATCTTTGGTTCCTCTGCCTTTTCTAAAACCAGCTTGAACATCTGGGAGTTCATGGTTCATGTATTGCTGAAGCTTGGCTTGGAGAATTTTGAGCATTACTTTACTAGTGTGTGAGATGAGTGCAATTGTGTGGTAGTTTGAGCATTCTTTGGCATTGCCTTTCTTTGGGATTGGAATGAACTCTGACCTTTTCCAGTCCTATGGCTACTTCTGAGTTTTCCAAATTTGCTGGCATATTGAGTGAGCACTTTCACAGCATCATCTTTCAGGATTTGAAGTAGCTCAACTGGAAATCCATCACCTCCACTATTAGCCAGTGCTAAAATAAATGCTATTAAGACTTGAGCAGACACAGAGAAAACTTACATATGTGTTTCTAAATGAAAGACTCCAATCAGAAAGGTCACATGCTATAGGATTCCAATGTTAACATTTTAGAGAAGGCAAAACTGTAGAGGCAGCAAAAAGTTCAGTGATTGTCAAGAGTTGAGATAAGAGGAAGGGATGCACAGATGGAGCACAGATATTTTTTAGGGGATGGAACTATCCTATATTAAAAAATCTGCCTGCCAATGCAGCAAACAGGGGTTTGAGGATTGGGTCAAGAAGATCACCTGGAGAAGGAAATGGCAATCCACTCCAATATTCCTGCCTATGAAATCCAATGGACAGAAAACCCTGACAGGCTACAGTCCATGGGGTTACAAAGAGTCAGACACAACTCAGTGACTAAACAACAGCAATAGTCATCATGCATTTGTCTAAATCCATAGAATGCACAACACCAAGAATAAACCCTAATGTAAACTATGGACTTAGGATGATGGTGTGTTATTGTAGGTTAATATATTGTGAGAACTCTACCTCTCTGATGCTGATGTCAATAGACAGGAAGGATGTGTATGTGCAGATTATGGTATATATGGAAATTTTCTATACTTTCTGCTCAATTTCCTTGTGAACCTAAAACTGTTCTTAAAGTATGTGTTTGTATTTTTTTTCCCAAAGAGAGTAATCAGAAATTGAGTGCCCCAGAGAAGGTTCCCTGAAGTCTAGCTTGCTTTGCATTCTTCTATGCTAAGCTATTTATTACAAGGTTGGAGTTATCATTTCTTTGTTAATTTTGTTTTCATTTATGAATTTGGTCTGTTGCTTTCTGTGACACTTCTGATGATGCAAAATGACTGTTTTTAATTTTTACATGGGAGGCTGTGTGCAATACCTGAATGAATGCTAGTATTATGAAACTTAGTATATTCATTTTCTACAGCTGCCACAAAAAAATGACTACCAACTTGATAACTTAAAACAACAGAAATTTATTTTCTCACAGTTCTGAAAGTGCAAAGTCTGACAATAAGGTGTTGGTAGGTTGATTTCTTCTGGAACTGCTGAAAGAAGTTTGTCATCTCCTTCTCTCGCATATTCTGGAAGCTGTCAGCAATCTTTGTTGTCAGTTGGAATGTGGATTCAGTGCTCCAGTCTCCACCTTCAGCTTTCTTGAATTCTCTCCTCTGTCTTTAAACCTCTCCTCTTCTTACATGGACCCTTGTCATTGAATTTGGGAGATACTTGCTTGGTCCTGGATGATCTCATTTTGAGATACTTCATTTGATTATTCTGTAAAGACCCTTTTCTCTTCAAATAAGACTCACTTACAGGTATGAGGTGTTAGGATTTGAACATATCTTCTTAAGAGTTTACTATTCAATCCAATACAATTACTGGTATTAATATTGTCCCACAATGTCTTAAAAACATATTTGTGTCTCCAATCAGCTGGCTCTTACATTCATACTTATGGGAGAGGAAAAAGACCAGTGAAATTTGAAAATACTTCCAAGAATTTCCTTCTTGGATTTAAATGAAAAGAGTGCATACTTTTTATAATCAGAAATAACTAAAAATATATTAAAATACATGAGATTTTTAAAAAATAGACAAAACATTCTAATCGTTCATGTAGATTCTTACATATTTTATGATGTGCTCTTCCTCAGTTCTCCAATTTAGCAAAGATTATAGAGCTTCTCAGAATTCTGTAACTTGTATTTTAGGCTTACGTAAATCATAAATTTTAGATCTAATCACTCAGAGTAGATCATCAACTTTTATTTGCTTTTCTTTGGTTTATTTCTTCAAAGTTTAAACATGATTTAACAGTGGTGTATTGGAGGTACATGAGGTCTTAAAGAGTTAGACATGACAACAACTAAACAGCAACAACAAAATGTCAGTGCTGACATTGTACCCTATTGTATTAACCTATTATATTACATTAGTCTCCTAGGAGACCCCAAAAGGGATTCTTATAAAAAGTAATTAACAGGAAAATAAAAGGAAAGATTATCAAATATTCTTTGGTTCTAACTGTGCTTGTAAAGGTTATATTGGTAGGTAAACATCCCAGCACAGCCATCATGCAGGAAAGGTTTGTGGTTTGTTTTTGAGTTAAAATAATTCATTCCTGGTTTTGTTGTTGTTGTTCATTTTTTTTTCCTGATTCTCCTTTTCAGCACTGTCACCATAATACAGAGCAGGAAAAATATTAAATTTGCTGAAGGAAATGAGCCTACATTTTGTTCTTTTAAATATGGGCTTATAACTATGCAGGACAAACCCTCCCTGACATTGACAACTTTAAAGCATCTCTCTCTCCATCTTCAGCTGAGGGAAGTAAAAGCCATTGTTATTGATGTATGTGAAATTCTGGGAAAGAAGCAAGCTGAGGAAAACATGTATTCTCCCTAATCCCAGTTAGGGGACCAATTTGCAGTTTACCAATTTCCATACAGATGGTTGTATTCATTCCTCTGCTTTGATTATTTGCCCAGTTGTAAAACACCTCCCCTCCCCAAACACACACTTTGCTTGGGTTTAGCTGATGATGAGGTCTGAATATCGGTGGAATGAAGAATAGAAGGGTGTTTGAATGTCATTATATTTGTCAGTGAGCTGTTCAGGAGAACTTAGTTAGCTATGATTCCTCCTCCTTATCATCAAAAACCTGCTCTGAATATGTCACCATGTGGTGGAATTGGGGTACCAAATTAGCACAGAGGATGTTATTAGTGATTGAAGAATGATCTACTCCAAAAGAAGTAGCTACATGTTTTCATCTGTTTTAAAATATGTTCTGATAATTCTGTAACTATTCTTTGCATTTAAGGATTCTGGAAAATCTGGAGAATACAATGTGAGACAAATTAGACTGAGGAAAGAGTCAGATAACAAATAAAGATGAAAAAATGTCAAAATCCCAAATAGAATTATTTTCGACTGTCTAAGTTTGAGATGAATCTCTCATGGTCAATACAGGATTCCAGATTACATTTAATGAGCTTTTTGAGACACATAAGATTCTTGCTAAAATTAAAAATTAATTTACTGTGACTTTCCCTGAAGCTAGGTCTATTTTACCATGACTCAAGATTTAGTCACTGTAGGAATGTGAGTATAAGCAATATAGATCCTTGTTTGATAGTGATTGTCTAATATATACAGTAGCTTATATTTAATATTTCTTTCTGTTTCCTCAAAATCTTAATGCATAATCTTCTGTATACTAGAAGTTTTGGTTCAGTCTTTGTATCATTTGGTCCTCAGGGAAAAAACTAAAAAAAAAAGAAAGAAAGAAACTATCATTGTTTTTTCCTTAAAGAAAGTACCTCTGACTTTCTTTTCCACTTCCATTAAATCAAGTCTCTCTCTCTTTAAAAAAAAAAAATCATCTAAAAAATGGTTGTGCTTAGTCTCTTTAGTTGTGTCCAATTGTTTTGTGACCCCATGGACTGTAGCCCACCAGGCTCCTCTGTCCATGGGATTTTCCAGGCAGGAATACAGGAGTGAGTTGCCATTTCCTTCTCCAGAGGGGATCTTCTGAACCAGGAATTGAATCTGTATCTCATGTCTCTTGCATTGGCAGGTGGGTTCTTTACCACTAGCACCACGTGGGAAGTCCTCGCTCACAAGTCTTACTGAACGACATCATTCTTTATCAATTATTTCCATTCATGACTATAAATTAATTTAGGGTGAAGATAATGACTTAATCAGTCTGAATTTACCACTGTGCACACTGTAAACATAGCATTCATATTAAAACTAGATAGAGTGAGTAGATAGAAGGTGAGACAGAGAGAAGTTTTAAATTTTTTAAGAGTAATTTACAAGCTAGAGAACATGCAGAAAAACAGATGGAGAGGAATATTGAAGCCACATCTTATGATCAAAACTGTGAATGGATTCTATTGTGTAAAATAATAGATTCACATTGGATGTCTCCAAACAGAAGCTTAATCATTCTTTATCCAAAAAAATAGAATCTATATCTTAGTTGGGAGGTGGATAGAAGATGGATGGTTAAGATCCTTCTAACTTTCTGATCTATGGATCCTATTTTCATGTGTGCATAATTCTATTAAAATATTTGTTCACAGTTTTTCCTCCAAAATCAATCATCGAAAGCAATTCACTTTATTTGTAGATTTTAAGTTCTTTGTAGCAAAAATTATGTCTTCATAAAATTTTCAGAAGTTATACATACCCAAAATAATAAGGCTATCAGCAATTCTTTTATTTTTTTAAAGATAGGAAATTCTACTCAAGACTTCTTAAATTCAAATATTTCTAGGACATAAGTAGGTGAATGTGTCCTAAGACTCACACATATATCATATCTTAAAAAAAAAAAATCCTTATAGGTGATCCAGAAATCAAGGATTCAAGTGACTCACAATTGTATGGATAAAATTATAGTCACTTTATTTTCTATCATTAAAGTTACATTGATGCCATCACCAACTCAATGGATATGAGTTTGAGCAAACTCCGGGAGATAGTGAAGGACAAGGAAGCCTGGTGTGCTGCATGGGGCTGCAATGAGTTGGACACGACTTAGTGACTGAACAACAACAAAACCACGAGATTAACAAAAGCCATTTGTGTTCAGTTTTAATGAGAAGAAAAGAGGAACAAAATACTCTAGAAGATGCTTTCCTAAAGCCACAAAAGTTTCTGGTCAACTGGTCAACCTCATTTAATTCAGGAAGATAACAAATTCAATGGATCAGCTTTGCAAATTAGCAAATTATCATCACTTTAAACAAACTGAAGTTATATGGAATGTTTTCATAAGCTACTTCAAATATTTGGTGTAAATGACAAGTCTGACACCCCAAAAAATAAAAATGTGGTTCCATAATTATTATGAACCTAATCACTCATAAAGGTTTAAATCAGTCTGTTTTCCATAATTTCCCCCAAAATAACATGTCTTATGTTTGATAATTTTTTTGGTAATCAGGACTGATGAATGGCAGCATCCCATAGTAAACTTAGTCCTCCAAAGTCATATGGCCTTCTAGAGTCAGTGTCATGTAGAGAAGGTCATGGAATTCAACAAAAGTTCTAACTAGAGACAGGCCCCAAACAAGGACCTGCATCCTTCCCACATTAGAATCAAGTCGGAATGATTAGGTTCACAAAGTCTTTGCCAATGGAGTCACTTCTTCACTGCATTTGAACAGCTAATCATCTCTGAAAGCAGTTCACGGACAGCTTAGTTGATTTAAAATGTTTTTATTCATTTACCTGTGCTACCTCACCAAGGAGGTAAAATCAAATGAATCAAATGATTAGGTAAATGTATAAAGGTCAGATGATAGAAACAATGCTAAGAAATTATTAAGACAAACATAGTTTTGTCAGGGCTACATTTAATGTGGTAACATTCTTCGTATTATATAAAAGGGCTAGTGTGCAATTTTGTTTTAAAATTACCAAGAGACATATTGTTTCTGGACTATTAACTTTTTTTTCAGTATTTAGATCATAACTCTGAAGGCTTCGCTATATTTTGACAGGTACTGACAAAGAGTGTCATGGAATTTTGACTCAATTGTCACCTTTAGAGTGTTCAAGCTGAAAAGTTAAGGATGAGTGCTAGGTACTAATTAGAACTGTTATATTAGGAAAGCAAATACAATAGTGTCTAACATTAAACAAAGCACAGTTCTCCTCAAAAATGGTTTCTTTTGTCTGTGGGTTAGTCTATAAAACCATTTTGCATGTTAATGAAGCACAAACAATTATTGCCAGAGTAACTAGTTTCACACAATTACAAAAATCACATAAAGGACTTATTGTTTGTTGTCATGATTTTTAATGCTAATTTCGCATTGATAATTTCAGATTTCATTTGTACCTCAGTGCACAATTAGGTTTTTATATCTGTGAAGGTGAAGGCTATTACTGGAAAAAATAACTCCTCATGGAAGAAAGTAAAATAGTCATATTCAGAATGAGACTATCAGACGGTCTAAAAAAGATGGAGAAAAGTGATAAGCAGAATTTCCATCAAGGGAGAAGACAACATTTATGTGTCTGAAAGAAGAGTATTTCCTATAGAAATTGGAGGAGGATGAAGTAGTTGGTGAAAAGGGGGGAAAAATTACACAATGGGATAGTGTGAGGAAGAATCTAGAATTAAGACATAGGTGGAATCATCAGAGAACTAACATCTATTACATGGTAAATCGTAGGTGTAGTTGATAAACTAGTATGGTAATGGTGGGATGGATTCAAGTACATGGAGACAACTGGGCGCCAAAACTCAGCCAAGAATTGCAAATAAAAAGCAGTGCAAACACTGAGAGCACTTGCTGAAACTTCAGGGAAAACTGAATGATTACTTAACTGATGAAGATCTCTGTATTAAGATCAGATGGAAGTGGCAGATTCTTATTTTGCTAAAACAGGTTTTTTGTTTCACGAGTGTGCAGGGGAACTTACTTCTCCCAATTCCTCATTAGCTAACAATCTAATCTTTTACTTTAATAAGGCAGATAGTAATGGATTAAATAGTTTTTCTCCTGAAAAATATAGAGATATTTGGTATGGCTTATTTAATTTGTTTACACATTAAAGTATCTTTTTTTAGCTACAAACCACCAGAAATAACTTTGATCAGTGTTGATCTCCTGCAATGGATGTGAGAACTCTGGATTTTCTAGTTGCTGTTACTTCTTAGACAATGTGACATATACAGATAAAAGCTTAGATTTAATGCTATCTTAGACGTTGTTCCTATTTTCCTGGTGGCTCAGACGGTAAAGTGTCTTACTTACAATGTGGGAGACATGGGTTCAATCCCTGGGTCGGGAAGATCCTCTGGAGAAGGAAATAGCAACCCACTCCAGTACTCTTGCCTGGAAAATCCCATGGACGGAGGAGCATGGGAGAGTGGTAGGCTACAGTTCATGGTGTCGCAAAGAGTCGGACATGTCTGAACTACTTCACTTTGAAAAATTCTTAGGTGTTGTTGAATAGAGCACAATGTTTGAAAGGTCAGAATTCATTTTTCTGTTAGTATTCTTTTTCTTGTTTTTATTTAATGCAACCTGAGGCATATAAAATTGTTTCAGCTCTTTCATAGGATTTAAAACACTGAAATATACTTAAAATGAATGCATTTAAACTATTAGTATAAAAAATTCAAAACCCAAAACTTTCCCATAAAACTAACTTAGCATAACTCTTTTTTTTTAACAAGCCTCCCTGGTGGCTCAGGCGTTAAAGAATCCACCTGCAATGGAGGACACCAGGCTTTGATCCCTGGCTTGGGAAGATCCCCTGGAGAAGGGAATGGCAACACACTCCATTATTCTTGCCAGGAGAATTCCATGGCCAGAGGATACTGGCAGGTAACAGTCCATGGAGTCTCAAAGAGTCAGACACAACTGAGCTACTAACCTTTTCAGACTTTCATAGTCTCACTTTTATTTATTTATTTATTTTGGTCTACTATTGAAAGCATCCTTCAAAGCACTAGAGTTTTCCAGTGGTAAATTTTCTGGTCACTTATTTTACGGTAAATTTTCATCCTTGTTACTCATCCACTACAGTTAATGCATGTAGTTAGAAAAGCATATCTTATCACATGAAAATATCATTAATATACCCTTGCAACTAGGTAACAGTTTAGAAATATTGTACAGCTTTAGGTAAATAATCATTTCATGATTTTCACAGTTTGAAGGTGACAATTCCTCTCTTTCTGACCTTTCTCCTCTACTACTGTCTACTTACCCAAGGAAGACAGGAAGAAGGAAAGGAAAGTAGGCAGAAAGGAAGGGAGGAGATGGGCAGGAAGGAAAAGGAATTCTGAGGTTGTGTCTGAGTTGTTTCTACTATATAAAGCCAAAAAAAAATACCCCTGGGTTTTTCTTTTAGAAAGTTAGCACTGCTGTTTAACCAACTTGATAATACCCATTCCTTAATCGTGTGGAAGTCTGTGACAAATATTTGCTGCATTAGTCATGTACATTTTCAATGGAAAGATTTTAAAGTCGCTGGACAGATAATTAAACCTGTTTTATGTAAACATGTTGAGGCAAAAGTAAGAATACACATGTTATGTGTTTAAATATGTAATGAAACTGAACCTACTTAGTGTGAAAAATCATTTCTATATCACCTAAAAATTAGTGGTGGCTACCTATAGTATATTAATCTCAAGTTTATATCCACGGCTTGTTTCTTTTGGTGTCTTTGAACCCTCAAAATATTTTTTTTACTTTATTTCCTTTTAAAATTAAAAAAATTATATTTTCATGGAAAGGCATATTGTTATAAATATAGCAGTGTGTACACGTCAGTCTCAAACTCCCAGTCTGTCCCTCCCTCCTACCCTTCCCCTTTAGTAACGGTACCTAACGTTTACTCATTCTCTAGTTCAAGTCTATGTTGTTGTGCAGCCGCCCATTCATGTCTGACTTTGTGACCCCATGGACTGCAGCACACCAGGCTTCCCTGTCATCCTTCAGTGTCATATCTTTTTGTCCTTTTATACATTCATGAGGTTCTCACAGCAAGTATACTGGGAGGGCTTGCCATTCCCTCCTCCAGTGGATCACGTTTTGTCAGAACTCTCCTCTATGACCCGTCTGTCTTGGGTGGCCCCACATACACAGCATGTCTCATAACTTCATTGAGTTACACAAGCTCTTTTGCCACAGCAAGGCAGTGATCCATAAAGAGGATTCAATTTGTATATCTAAGACCTTAGTTTTTAGATTTAGGAAAACTTACATAGTACAAGATAAACATTTAGCAATGTTACTATTGAGTCTAAAATATAACTGAACATTAGAGGTTAAAATTTGGTAAAGCAAAAGACAGTTTGGGAAATGTACACCTTAATGGGCATTACATAACATCATCATTCTTGAAACGGATTAGATATATTATATTAAACATTCCAAAATCATCTTTCTTATCAATTTAAAGTATACAATCCATTTTTCTATAACATTTAGCCTTCCCCCAAAATGGAGGTGGTTAAATGAGCTCACAAAAAGAATTCCTATTCATCATTCATAAATCTTAAAATGATTCCTTTGTCTAAAATGTAAGAATTGAAAATATCTGTGGAAGTAGCAATGCCACTTAAGCAAAAGAATGCCAAAGAACCTAAAAAAAAAGGGTAGATACATGTATATGTATAACAGATTCACTGTGCTGTACACCTGAAACTAACAAAACATTGCCAATCAACTACATCTCAGTAAAGATTTAAGACAAAGAGAAATGATGCCCCCTGTTTTTCTTCCAAATTTTATCTTCTGCTCTAGGCATGGTTAGGTGACCTGAGAAAGCCACTTCCAGCCTAGCCAGAGAAATGGGAACAAGCATGTTTCGCATCCTGCTGTCACTATGGTGAATCTTTTCCTTCCACTGCTACTACCATTTCCTGAATACAGAGGAGCTCAGGAAACTTCCTTCAAATAATTTTTAAGTTACTACACTCCAGGGAAGAAAATGACTCGTATAAGCCATCACCTTAACGTCCTTCTCTGTTTCTACCGTCACTTCCTCCTTTCCAAATTTCAGGTGCACACACACACACATACACACCCCTTAGGACATCCCCAATTTTTACCAGCCCAGATCCTGGGAAGAAAATGCATACCCTCACCCATGCCTTTTGGCTGCTATCTGGCTGTATCCATTCCACAGCTGAGATGACTAGCCCTACTGTTTTATTTATGATGCAATCAGCTGCTGTAAGAAGGTGAACTGTAACTGCTATTCCATTGCATAAAAAAAGCCTTTTTAGCCCTATGTTATAAACATTTAAAAGTCTCTCTTACCCTTTTAGAAAAAGCACAGCAGGAGGTAGTAGAGGTCACTTGAAGTCTCTAATTCATCTACATTTATAGTAGGTGTTGCAAGCTCTATTAGCAGAAAATGTATGGCAGTCAAATCTAAGTTTAATATTTTACTTTAACTATCTACCTCTCTAGCTAATGCCAGAGCTGTGCCCATGATTGGTGGCATGTAGACACTTACTAGCGAAAGCTTCCCCTTTGGCAGAAAATATCAGTTGGAAAACTGCTGGTATGATAATATATTTGTGTATCAACTCAGAAAATCCCCCTTAAGAGATTTTTTTCCCCCTGCACAAGCAAGCACTAGGAGTACACAAGGCTTTCTGCCAATATGGATATTGATATGCACTAAAATGAATGGTAACCAAACATGTCTGTATATTGTCTTGCTGGCCACCAATGGAAAATATTTTGAACTGGGAAAGTAACTGTCTTCTCACCATACCAGTGAAAGTGCTCTAAAAGGAGCTTCAGCACCCACATACCAACTTAGCAGCCTGAAAGCTTGTAAAGTGCTGCAAGCTAACTGACTTCATCCTGAAGTCTCATAATGGTTTCCTTCCTGGGCCCATTTCTTCTTCGGACACTGCCATCTTGTGAGTACTAAATACATCATCAGTGAGTCTCATTCTCATGTATTACACTAATACATCATTGGAATGACAACTGCTTCTGATGATCTATTAATGCAATACATCAGAGTGAGGTGTTTGAATGGGATATTACTCAGAGACCAGGGCCGTCTACATAAAGCTGGGTCCAAAATCCAATTCCATTTAATTACACAGAATTCATAGCACACTAGCTGCAGACAAACACTACCAAAATCCGATCATCATCAAAGAAATTATTTGCATTCTCATTAAATTATCAACAAAAATCTTTCCCTTTCCTGGAAATGGAACTGTCTGATAAGTCAGTGATTCAGACTCCATGAGCTCACCACCCTCTATGACACATAAGAATTATTTTGCAAAGGCCCATGAATAAAACAAATACTCTTTCCCTACTCTCACTGCCTCACAAACTATAGCATTAAAAAAGACATCATATTTTTTCATCTAAAGTACTATTTCTTTGGTTAACATGCACATTGAATTGAGTGTTCTTTGTTTGTAGTCACCAGACACCATCCAAACATTTGTACTTCTGTAAATATTATACACAGAAAAAAAAAAAGACACCAGAAAAAAGCAACTCAATTTGCTTTAGAGTCAGTTGTAGTGCACTCTGTATATGTGTCATTTGTCACAAAGCTATCATAAAACACACCCCATCCCTCTGTTCTTCATTTCTGCATAAGATACATCTATTTGTGTTTGTATAGCTTACTGTGAAATTTAAATTGTGTAATCTGTTGCTCTTTAGTTGGTGCTACAAATAAGATTGGCATTGTCTTTAATAATCAAATTTTAAAATTGCATTCGACCTTCATTACCATGAAATTTTTCAGAAATTCACTCTTTCACCTGCATTATTTTGTTGTTCAAGTTGGAATCCCTTGAGTGCTTTCCATGGTGTTTCATAACAATAATCCAATATAATTTAAATGAAACAGGTATCAAAATTTTACAGCATTAACCTCTGAATTTGAGGTTATTTTACTTCCAATTAAAGTTAAGACCACAATAAAGTAATATGCCAGATTGGTGCATTGGTTTATGAAGCAATTGAAATTCGATTGTATAACACTCTCCTACCTTTGTCACAGATTTTTTCAAATAGACTATTTTGTTTAAAAAGCATTTATCTATTGTTAATGTCTTTGGAGAATTCATCTTGGGGCTTAGACTGAAGATAAATGCAAGCATGTGAAGGTTTGTGAAAAATGCCTCTGCAAGTGACACGCAGCCTGGTATGAGTTACCACAGTCCGTTTCACATATGGGGCAATCCATGAATCTGCTACTTGCCTTGCATTCATTATATGTGCTGGCCACGTATTTTGTTCTTCCTGTTTTTGAGACCCTTTGATATAATATATTCTTAAATACAAAACGCTGACAGTAAATCTGAAAGGAATGAGATATATACATCTATTACACATTTTTATATTCTATATATGATGATATATACATAATGTAAAAACAGTCACCTCAGTATCAATTGCATCCTTCACTATAGATTGCACATCTCAAATATGCATTTCATTTAAACTCAGGATGAGAATTAAAACTACTTCAAATTAAACTTCATTTTAAACATTAAACTTCAAATTAAACATTAAAACTACTTCAAATAGAAGAGATGCTTTAAAAGATTCTTTTATGAGGATAGGAAAGTGTGTGTGTGTGTGTGTGTATATGTGTGTGTGTGTGTGTGTGTGTGTGTGTGTGTGTGACAAAAGGAACAATGGTAAATAATGCATGTCTTCTAGAAATATGGATTAATCAATCTAGTTTGAATCTATGATAAAGCTCCCTGTCACTTAAAAAATGAATATAGATGTTTTTCCACATGTGACTCTTTTATTGAGTTTATAATTCCTCAGCACTCACAGTCCTGTTTTCCATCACTTTTTCTCTCCTTTACTTTTAACTAAAGGTTACCTTAGTCTCAAGATTTCTTTACATATACTTCACATAAGAGTACTCAACTAATGGAGTTTTCAGCTCTTGCTAATTAAAGAATTACCTTGAGATTTAGATACATACTGTGTGTGAATAATATGCAGTTATGGAAAAGAAGCATGCTCATGATGTGTTCAGCTTCCTTTCCTTTTCTTAAAATGCTCTTCTATTTCACTTGTGCCGCCCTTGGACTCTTAGGTTGTCTATCTCACACTATATTCTGTATGGAGTTAGGTACACATGCAAAGCCATACCCCAGCCTGTGGCTGCCCTGGGTTAATACAGGGAAAGTGCTCTCTGTGCTCTGAAGCAAGGTTGGAAGAGAGTTCATGGTAACAGAGCTCCCCACACCATCGTGAAGTTTCAGGATGTCACGAGGAAGAGGAGAGATGGCCGGACTCCATCACTCTGGATGCATTCAGGGGCTGAATGAATTTGAAATATGACCAAGTCTGAATGGAAGAGTGGTCACAAAGCCAAAAACAATTACTTCAGCTTGCAAAATGTTTAAACGATTTACTTCACAGGACAAATGCAGAGTCTTCATGTGCTGGGAAAGTCTTAAAACTATATTTGGACAAAATTCGGTCAGGCTCATTTCACAAGTTATTGGAAGAGGGGAAGGCAAGGGATTTGAGATGCCAGCCCCATTCGGTCAGGGATTTTCTGAAACCCAAACCCCTGTCCTGTCATCTTTGTTTCAGAAAGTCTGATGTGTTCACGTTTTCCATCACCTTGGGAAGAAAGCTGAGGTAATAGCTTAATTTATAGATTGATGGGACAAACTTATTTAAAAATTCTCAGTATGGTCTCATGAATCATGTAGGCCTATTAAACTAATTGCTAAGTAAATTTAAGCAGTATTACAGTAAAATTCAAGAGAATTTATCATCAATCTGAAGAGATCTTTGGTGGTCTCATGCTGCCCCCCACAGATATGTCTCAGAACATTCATTATGCCATAATTACAAAGTCCCTTTGAAGAGGCTAAAAATCCCGAGACGCCTCTCATCAATTATTTTCACCTGTTAATTCATTTTGTGTGAGGTAATAACCTCGGCATAATAACAAATGTGCAAGTACTCCGATTTTGCAATTAAAAGCAGCAGGGCTTCTATTTTGATCATACAGACTGTGACATCCATCATAGAAAACAATTTGGGCCTAGCAGGATGACAGATGCCGTGCTGATGGCTCTACTAACTAACTGCCTGTCCTAGGGAAAAAAAAAAAAATGGTCGGGCTTCCACCCGCAGCTGCAAGCTATCTGATAGCTTCTGACCAGTCAGCAGGAGAAAGCCTGCATGACTAAATTACTGAAAGGTAATTTTACTTCTCAAAATGAGGATTTCTGAGCCATAAATGTATGCATTCCAGTGGCTGCTGTAATTTGGGAACAAATAGCCCTTTTCATTTGAAAATGACGGGAACCACTGCCAGTGTTCAGGACGTTTTGTTTCTTGGGCTTTTACATGAAAAATACAATGTAATGCTCATTATTTCTGCCCCTTTTCACATCTTATTAGACAGAGAAAGCAAGGTGGTTATCTGTGCTCTCTTAGGCTAAATCTACACATGGAAGATATTCCCCCCACCTCCAGCTTCTGGACAGGTGCCTAAATAATAGAAGAGTGTCATTTTTGTCTTTCGATTTGTATAGAGTCCAAGTGAACTCTATCTCAGAATTGCATCCCACAATCCCAGCTCAACTGAAAGACGCCTACACCTAACTTGATCCCATTAAAAGGACGAAGCTGATTACCTGAGCGTCCTAGCTGCAAGAAATGAATTAGCTGCTAATAAATGCAGATGGAACATTTCTGCCCTTGTTTTTTTAAATATCAGTATTTCAAAGGAATTCATAAAACATGATGTGCCTTCTCATTTCGCTTCAATAGTAAAGTATTTGGGATCTTACTCTAGCCTTCATGAGAATAACTACTGTCTTTTTTGAAACATGTGCTTGTATGCTACTGCCAATCTTGAAAATCATACAACAGTGCAAGTTAAGTTCTGGCTAATTGAAAGAAAACGTAAATATTTTTCATGATTACTTCCAATAGGAAAAGACCTCAAAATAAACTGAGGAGCTTTGTGTACTGTTGAAACTAAATTCAGAGAATGGATTGTGGAATACAGGCCACTGAGTACAATAAAAGCAGGTATGACATGCGAGCAAAAACCATATTATGGGAAGTTGTTATGTTTTCAGGATGACGTGTTTGACTTCTTCCATGTGAACTGACAGCAAAGGATGAGAGAAAGACAAAAGGTTAAGCACAGTACGAACTTTCTCAGCAGTCCTGCATCTTAAGACAGCCTCGTTTATACTATTAACATGATATGATATTAACACTTTACACTTCGTTCCCACATTTCTTGCAGACAACCAAAGAAGAGCACTCTGTTTCTTGGGGAAAATCTACTGTTTCAGAATCTATTGTACCAGACTCATAAACCCTGTCAACAAGAAGGATGACTAGATGAGAGTAGCTGGGTTGTGCTGCTGGAGAAACACAGAGCAGGGGAGGAAGAGGTTATTTTTCCAATGTTCCAATCTGGGTTCTTCCTAAACATTTGAAGCTAATCGGGGGTAGGTCTCCTTTGACTTTTAGTAGGGTGATCCTTCCATGTTCACTATTAGTAAATCCTTTAAACTTCTGCAAAACGCCTCTGCATAAGAATAAAAGTCTCTATGAGTAGCTTGGGAAGTTGTAAGACACAAGTTCTTTTCATCAGGGAGCACAATGAACAATCAAATGAAAGAGACACATTAGAACAACAAAATTGCAATTACCCATCCGAGATCCCCTGTAATGGGAAGCCAGGGGGACATGGCCTTTATGTACACACTCTGACTGTAACTAATGCTCAGTAGCCATCAACAAATTATGACTCCTGACACTTTTGCTGCCGCAGTATTAAGCCCAGAGTCCAATGGAGAAAATATATGGTTTTTATTACAAAATTGTTCTTGTTTACAATTCTAATATCCTCTTCATTATCTACTTTTCTAGACATTTTAGGCAGTTCTGAAGACCTGGGGCAGCACTAGTCCTGTCATAAAGAGAAATTAATGTTGTTAAAGTTGGCCTAGCTGCCCTCTGGGACGGCTGAAGATGTGGAAATATAAGGCTCTGTTTTTAAAATGAAAATGATTAAAGGCACAGACACCTTGCTCTTGGAGCAGCCACTAAAACTTTTAATAAAATACATGGGCACATACACACAAAAGCTTCTTTTCTTTTCCTTTCAATAAGTCATCACTTCTCTCCCTCTCTCTCTCAAATCCCACTTTGTTCTATAAAGAAACAGCTTGCTTTAAAGACTAATAAGTGTAAAAACATGACCTCATTGTTATAAAGAACACATTTATTTCATCCAGGAGTAGCTCATTCAATAAGGACTAGGCACAGAGAAGCCAGGAGAGCCTTCTCCCAATAGTCAGTAAGCTAATTAGGAGCACGTTTTAATAGGTAGTCTTTACAACAACTGACCAGCTTAATCCAACCTCTGGAGAACACTGAAGAATGGTCTAACCATCACCACGGGTATGAACCGGCTTGCGTATTCTAGGGTTTCAGGGAGGGGTTTCACCAGGGGCAAGCAAGAAAGAAACAGAAAGCTAGTGGAAGTTACTGGGAATTCTTTTAGAGAGAGACTACCAACAGTATCTTGAACAAAATGGCTCATATATCCCAAGAAAAATGACAGGAAATAACTCAAAAGAAGAGAGCATAACCTTTGCCATCCTAGGGCAAATGAACAGCAGTCAAGATATCACCCCTTTGATCCTCCCAACCTTAGTCATTTCATCAGGTTAACTGAATGCTCTCCATACAGCGTTTGAGAGCAAAGTAACACCCCACTCTCCCAATGTTTTAATTTTATTATTTTATTTCAAGAACTCTTGTGTTTACACCATTTTTCTTTTCTTCCTCTGCTTATTTCTCCCTGTTTTTTTTTCCTTACTTCCTTTCTTTTTACTTCTCCTCTCTCTCTTTCTTTCTTTCTCTTTCAGCTTCTTTTTAATTTGCCCTACTTGCCATCATTCTGCTCAGATAACAAATGTGTAACTAATAGCCATATGGGAGGAATAAAAGCTCTACCGTAGCCTTAAGTTGTTTTTATTTTCCCCATTATTTGCTTGGTTGGTTATTCACAAGAGTTAATGTAGCTTCCTTACAAATCTAAAGACCTAGTAAGTAAGTAAGTGTAGTCGCTCAGTCTTGTCTGACTCTTTGTGACCCCATGGACTGTAGGCCACCAGGCTCCTTTGTCCATGGGATTCTCCAGGCAAGAATACTGGAGTGGGTTGCCATTTTCTTCTCTAGGGGATTTTCCCAACCCAGGGATCAAACCTGGTTCTTTCACATCATAGGCAGATGCTTTACCCTCTGAGCCACCAGGGAAGCCCAACAAAAGCCCTAGATGATAGTCAAATATCACTGAGGTTCATGATCTATATGCATACTTCTCTCATTCAGATAATTTCATCAAATATCCACCCTAAACAGACTTAGCAGACTTGAGTCTCTCATTTTATATTTTCAGGAGAAGCATTAGAAGCCATGTGAAACCACAAACCAAGGTCATTTCAACAGTATTTGAAGAACGTCACCACTTATTCCATCAAGCAAGTTGAGCATCCAAAGGCAGCCATGCTGTCATTTAACTCTCCCACTCTGCTCTTTCTTCGGTAGGCACCCATTCCCTTCCCCAAGTTTAGTTGTTTTGTTTTCTCTCTTAATTCCTAGTTCTGGGCCTCTATTATAGACAAATGGAGAAAACACTTGACCACATACAGTAATGCGGGATTGCCAGTCCCTCAAACAGCTACAACAGCCACACTTTTTCTCTTGTGGCCTGATACAAAGTGGCTGAAATACCACAAATGGATGTCCTGTCCTTCAGATTTGGAAGCTATTCTAACTTCCAGGAGTCACCTAATTAAATTTTAATGCCGTTACGTATAAACACCTTAACCGAAACAGCTAATACCTTGTTGGAGATTAGTTGGCAAATAGCTTTAAAGAAATCTGGCTTTGAGATAATCATTGCAACAACATTAATGTTATGGAGACCCTGCTCTGTACCAGTCACTGTTCTAACTTCTTTTTGTGGCTGAACTTAATGAAAGCACCACAAAAGCCCTTTGTAAATGAGAACATCATGGCCCACAGAGGATAAGTCACACAGCTGCTTAAGACTGAGCCACAAATCACACCCACACATTCTGGCCCCATATTTGACATTCTTAAAGAGGCAATTAAACTCTGCAATTAAACTCAAATCCACAATTAAAAGGAAGACAAATGCCATTCGAAGGAAAGAGCACTTAAAGGTGATGCTCCACAATCATGCTGCTTTCCTCAATCCTTGCTGAAGTCTATAGCATGACCGCAACATCTCTTAAACACTGATTATAGAATAGCAAACAATCACCATCTATTTCTGTCACCAGATATTTCTCCAGCAACTCATATAGCATTTTGCTTATTTGACCCTATTTTGCTGTAGTCTTTTATGAGAAGTTATGTATTTTTTTCTAGTTGATGCCAACATATGTTTTGAAGGGGACTGGACAAGAAGGAAAGAACATCTAGTGCTGAGCCTGTGGTTTCCTCATGTGCAGTGTGTCTCACTCAAATCATAGCTCAGGTCTGAAATTTTATATAAGTTTTTTCCTGTTGTTCGTCGCTCAGTCGTGTCTACCTCTTTGCCACCCCATGGACTGTAGCCAGGCTCCACTATCCATGGGGATTCTCCAGGAAAGAACACTGTAATGGGCAGCCATTTCCTTCTCCAAGAGATCTTTCTGACCAGAGATCAAACCCAGATCTCCATCATCACAGGTATGTTCTTTACCACTGAGCCACCAGGGAAACCCTGAACTTTAATATACTTGTGCTTAAGTATGAGACAAATTACATAAACCAAAAGTTCAGTTCAGTTCATTCGCTCAGTCATGTCTGACTCTTTGTGACCCCATGAATCGCAGCACACCAGGCCTCCCTGTCCATCACCAAGTCCTGGAGTTCACTCAAACTCACATCCATCGAGTCAATGATGCCATCCAGCCATCTTATCCTCTGTCGTCCCCTTCTCCTCCTGCCCCCAGTCCCTCCCAGCATCAGAGTCTTTTCCAATGAGTCAACTCTTTGCATGAGGTGGCCAAAGTACTGGAGTTTCAGGAAGCAGCATATATCTTCAGTAAATGAAATACTAATTTTTCACATTAAACAACAGCATATATATGTGTGTGTATATGTGTATAGATATTCAGAACATGTAAATATTTAGTTGAGAAATATCAATAACCTCAGATATGGAGATGACACCACCCTTATGGCAGAAAGGGAAGAAGAACTAACAAGCCTCTTCATGAAAGTGAAAGAGGAGAGTGAAAAAGCTGGCTTAAAGCTCAACATTCAGAAAACTAAGATCATGGCATCTGGTCCCATCTCGTCATGGTAAATAGATGAGAAAACAATGGAAACAGTTAGAGACTTTATTTGGGGGGCTCCAAAATCACTGCAGATGATGACTGCAGCCATGAAATAAAAAGATGCTTGCTCCTTGGAAGAAAGCTTCCCTTGTGGCTCAGAGATTAAAGCATCTGCCTCTAATGCAGGAGACCTGGGTTTGACCCCTGGGTCAGGAAGATCTCCTGGAGAAGGAAATGGCAACCCACTCCAGTATTCTTGCCTGGAGAATCCCATGGACAGAGGAGCCTGGTGGGCTACAGTCCACGGGGTCGCAAAGAGTTGGACACGACTGAGCAACTTAACTAACTTTCCTTGGAAGAAAAATTATGACCTACCTAGACAGCATATCAAAAAGCAAAGACAACTTTGCTGACCACAGGTCCATATAGTCAAAGCTATGGTTTTCCCAGTAGCCATGTATGGATGGGAGAGATGGACCATAAAGAAAGCAAAGCGCCAAAGAGTTGATACTTTTGAACTATGGTATTGGAGAAGACTCTTGAGAGTCGCTTGGACTGCAAGGAGATCCAACCAGATCCATCCTAAAGGAAATCTGTCCTGAATATTCATTGGAAGGACTGATGCTAAAGCTGAAGCTCTAATACTTTGGCCAGCTGATATGAAGAACTGACTCATTTGAAGGGACCCTGAGGCTGGGAAAGATTGAAGGCAGGAGGGGAAGGGGACGACAGAGGATGAGATGGTTGGATGGCATCACCGAGTCAAGGCACAGGAGTTTGAGTAAACTCCGGGAGTTGGTGATGGACGGGGAGGCCTGGCGTGCGGCATGCAGTCCTCGGGGTCACAAAGAGTCGGACATGACTGAGCAACTGAACTCAACTCAACTCAATATATATATAAATTACAAAAAATCCTAAGTTACAAAAAATCCTCACTTAATTCAACTGATGCAAGTTCATGTAATATGTATCAAAAGTCAGCTCCAGATATTGTTAGTAAACTCTGTCAGCTTACAGAATAATTTACTATATACATATGTAATTTTACCTTCATCAAATGAATAAACTGCTATACATCTGAACACTTAAATGTTGTGTAAGAATTACAAGTGGAATGCTGTATGTGGTAAAGAAAGAGCAATGGAGAATGACATCCAGAGATTAAAATCCTACACTTTTGTTGCTGCTTACTTGCTAAGCTGTATCTGACTCTTATGACCCCGTGGGCTGTAGCTCACCAGTCCTCTGTCCAAGGCATTTCCCAGGCAGGAATGCTGGAGTGGGCTGCAATTTCCTTCTCCAGGGGATCTTCCCAATAACCAAATCTGTGTTTCCTGCATGGCAGGTGGATTCTTTACCACTGAGCCACTATGCACCATGACCAAATGGGATTTATTTTAGGAATGCCAGGTTTATTCAATGTATAAAAATCAATTCACATCTAGTGAGCAAAATTCAAGTATTGTAATGCCCACTTTCATTGTTTCTATTCAACATTGTACTAGCACTTCTACCCAGAGCAATTAGGTAAGGTAAAGGAGTAAAAAAACACCCAGATGGAAAATGAAGAAGTAAAGCTATCTCTACCTGAAAATATTATGACCTTGTAATATAGAAACTTATTAAATAATCCAAAAAATGCTAGTAGAATTAGTAGACAACTTCAGCAAAATTGTAGGATATGATTAATTTAGAACATAAATCATTATTTCCATATACTAGAAGTGAGCAATCTATACAAGAAATCAAGGAAATGATTCTATTTAACAATAGCAACAGAAAATAAAATTCTTAAAATTAAATGTACCCAAATAAATATGACATGTACACTGAGAACAAAACATTAGAAAAATAAATTTAAAAGACGTAAGGACATGCGAAAACATTCATAAATTTAAAGACTTGCTGGGAATGATTGAAGGTGGGAGAAAAAGGGGACAACAGAGGATGAGATGGTTGGATGGCATCACCGACTCAATGGACATGAGTTTTGGTAAACTCCAGAAGATGGTGATGGACAGAGAAGCCTGGTGTGCTGTGGTTCATGAAGTCACAGAGTCAGATACGACTGAGGGACTACATATAAGTTAAACAAGCAGGGTGACAATATACAGCTTTGGTGTATTCCTTTCCTGATTTGGAAGCAGTCTGTTATTCCAGGTCCAGTTCTAAGGTTTGCTTCTTGACCTGCATACAGATTTCTCAGGAGGCAGGTCAAGTGGTCTGGTATTCCCATCTTTTGAAGAATTTTTCACAATTTGTGGTGATCCACACAGTCAAAAGCTTTGGCATAGTCAATAAAACTGAAGTAGATTTTTTTTCTGGAACTCTCTTGCTTTTTCAATGATCCAGTGGATGTTGGCAATTTGATCTCTGGTTCCTCTGCCTTTTCTAAAACCAACTTGAATATCTGGAAGTTCATGGTTCACATTCTATTGAAGCCTGGCTTAGAGAATTTTGAGCATTATTTTACTAGCATGTGAGATCAGTGCAACAGTGCTATAGTTTGAGCTTTCTTTGGCATTGCCTTTCTTTGGGATTGGAATGGACTCTGACATTTTCCAGTTCTGTGGCCAATGCTGAGTTTTCCAAATTTGCTGACATATGGAGTGCAGCACTTTCACAGCATCATCTTTTAGGATTGGAAATAGCTCAACTGGCATTCCATCACCTCCACTAGCTTTGCCCATAGTGATGCTTCCTAAAGCCTGCTTGACTTTGCATTCCAGGAAGTCTGGCTCTAGCTGAGTGATCACACTATTGTTGTTATCTGGGTCATGAAGATCATTTTTGTATAGTACTTCTGTGTATTCTTGTCTCCTCTTCTTAATATTTTCTACTTCTGTTAGGTCCTTACTATTCCTGTCCTTTATTGTGCCTGTCTTTGTATGAAAAGTTCCCTTTGTATATCTAATTTTCTTGAAGAGATCTCTAGTCTTTCCCATTCTATTGTTTTCCTCTATTTCTTTCCATTGATCACTGAGGAAGGCTTTCTTATCTCTCCTTATTCTTCTCTGAAACTCTGCCTTCAAATGGGTGTATTTTTCTTTTTCTCCTTTGCCTTTCACATCTGTTCTTTTCATAGCTATTTGTAAGGCCTCCTCAGACAACCATTTTGCCTTTTTGCATGTGTTTTTCTTGGGGATGGTCTTGATCCCTGCTTCCTGTACAATGCCATGAACCTCTGTCCATAGTTCTTCAGACACTTAGTCTACCATATCTAATCCCTTGTATCTATTTGTCACTTATACTGTACAATCATAAGGGATTGATTTAGGCCTACCTGAATTGTCTAGTGGTTTTCCCTACTTTCTTCAATTTAAGTTTGAATTTGACAATAATGAGTTCATGATCTGAGCCACAATCAGGTAAATGTTATTATTTCTTCTCTTCCATTACACTTTGCTATTTTTCCTAGTATTACTTAACTAATTTTCCCATACACAGCATTTTTTAAATTCCTGATATTAAACTTGTTTTCACATTATTACACTGTAGCAACCTTATTTCTCAACTAAAGGGTAATAGAAAGATGTCATACTGTTTCATAAAAGAGATATAAAATAATAGAGGAAATTTTTAACAGCATTACTGAAGTAAATTGTAATTATTTGTTTAGCAAGCAATCACATGAAAAATGTAAGCATAGTGGCTGAAACTTCTTTGTTAGTGGAATAATATATATACACATTAAAATGTTCATAGAAAATCAGGATACCTAATAGCAACATTATAAGACTTTATAGTTTGACAAAAATGCTACTTTTGCAGGGAGATCATAATGTATAAAAAATAATAAATAATAATTAATGTTTTAATCATCAGACTCAGCCCTTATCACTGTATATCTGGCTTTCTAAGGGGCTGCTGTTGCTAGTCGCTTCAGTCATGTCTGACTCTGTGCTAACCCATAGATGGCAGCCCACCAGGCTCCCCCACCCCTGGGATCCTCCAGGCAAGAACACTGGAGTGGGTTGCCATTTCCTTCTCCACTGCATGAAAGTGAAAAGTAAAAGTGAATTCATTCAGCTGTGTCCAACTCTTCGCGACCCCATGGACTGCAACCTACCAGGCTCTTCCATCCATGGGATTCTCCATACAAGAGTACTGGAGTGGGTTGCCATCGCCTTCTGTTTCTAAGGGGCTAAAATATTTAAATGGGTGTTGCCTCTACATGTATTACTTTGAAGCGCCAATCTCTTCATCTATTCATTTAAGAAGTATTTCCAGGGACCTACTATATGTTATACCTGGCTTGGAGGCAGGTATCAGAGATAATTAAAACACACTTGCCTCTGCCTTCCTCGGTATTACAATATGAGGTGATATGATTAAAGGAACCAGAAATAAATTTTAAAAATTACAAAAAGTGCCATGAAGTGAAAACAAAAAATGTTTTTGTAACAGAAAAAAATAATTGGTTGTGAGCCACTTCCTTATCTATAATGATCAGATAAATATCTCTGAGAAAGGGCATTCAAAATGAGACCTGAATGTTAGAAGGATAAGAAGACAATGTTATAATGAAC
The DNA here is from genome assembly GCA_006408675.1 of Madoqua kirkii. Lineage (NCBI taxonomy): Eukaryota > Metazoa > Chordata > Mammalia > Artiodactyla > Bovidae > Madoqua > Madoqua kirkii. The sequence goes on along the minus strand of SJYC01041654.1, from coordinate 3,990 downwards.
TTGATAAGAATTGGGGAAGAATGTATATGATATACACTGAGGAAATGTTTTTGACAAGAAAAGAGAAAAAAGGCAGTGCATCTCTGAGTGTAGTGAGGGATGGGAAATGCATTAGTCAGGACACTTTCATGGAAGATATTACATGCAATTTTAATGATTGACATAATTAGCTAAGAAGCTATTTAATCAGTCAAGGATGATTTTTGATTAAAAGTGCAGTGCTGGAGCTGTGGCTGCGTGGCACTGGAGCAGCTGTGAGGAGATACCCCATGTCCAAGGTCAGAGAAACCCGAGGAAGATGGCAGGAGGGGTGAATTCATGTTTAGATTCAAACCCCATTCCTGCCAGAGACACTAAGAGAGCTCAAAAAACCCTTATGTGCACCAGGACCCAGGGACCCCACAGAGACTGAGACAGAACTGTGTTTGAGCATCTCCTGTGGAGGTACAGGTCAGCAGTGGACTGCTACAGGGACAGGGGCTCTGGGTGCAGCAAATGTGGGTATGGCATAAGCCCTCTTGGAGGAGGTCACCATTAACCCCACCATAGAGCTGCCAGAACTTACACAGGACTGGGAAATAGACTCTTGGAGGGCACAAACAGAACCTTGTGTGCACTAGGACCCAGGAGAAAGGAGCAGTGACCCCCTGAGAGACTGACCCAGACTTCTCCAGGAGTATCCAGGAGTCTCCAGTGGAGGTGTGGGCTGTTGGTGGCCTGCTAAAGGGTTGAGGGCATGAGTGTAGTGGCACATGCATGGGAGTTTTTGAAGGAGGTCATCATTATCTTCATTACTTCCACCATAGTTTGTCCCCAGGTAAATAGCAGGATAAGCTCCACCCATTAAAAGAAAAGTGAATTAAAGATTTACTGAGCATGGGCCCACCATCAGAACAGGACCCAGTTTCCCCCTCAGTCAGTCTCTCCCATCAGGAAGCTTCCATAAGCTTCTTATCCTTCTCCATCATACGACAGAGAGACTGAAAACCGCAGTACCAGAAAACTAACAAATCTGATCACGTTAACCACAGGCTTGTCTAACTGAATAACACTATAAGCCATCCTGTGTAAGGCCACTCAAGACAGATCATGGTAGAGAGTTCTGACCAAATGTTGTCCACTGGAGAAGGGAATGTCAAACCACTTCAGTCTTCTTGCCTTGAGAACCTCATGAACAGTATGAAAAGCCCAAAAGATAGGACACTGAAAGATGAAATCCCCAGGGCAGTAGGTGCCCAATATGCTACTGGGGATCAATGGAGAACTAATCCCAGAGACAAGGAAGAGACAGAGCCAAAGCAAAACAACACCCAGCTGTGGATGGAAGCAAAGCCTGATGCTGTAAAGGGCAATATTGCATAGGAACCTGGAATGCTAGGTCCATGAATCAAGGCAAATTGGAAGTGGTCAATCAGGAGATTGCCATTTTAGGAGACAGTGAACTAAAATGGACTAGAATGAGTGAATTTAATTCAGATGACCATTATATTTACTACTGTGGGCAAGAATTCCTGTAGAAGAAATGGAGTAGCCATCATAGTCAACAAAAGGGTCTGAAATGCAATGCTTGGATGCAATCTCAAAAATACAGAATGATCTCTGTTCATTTCTAAGGCAAAGCATTCAATATCATAGTAACCCAAGTCTATGCCCCAAACAGTAATGCTGAAGAAGCTGAAGTTGAATAGTTCTATGAAGACCTATACAGTTAACACCTTCTAGAGTTAACACTCCTCCCACAAAATGTCCTTTTCATTATAGGGAACTGGGATGCAAAAGTAGGAAGTCAAGAAACACCTATAGTAACAGGCACTTTTGGCTTTGAAGTACAGAACGAAGCAGGGCAAAGGCTAATATAGTTTCGCCAAGAGATCACACTGGTCATAGCAAACATCCTCTTCTAACAACACAAGAGAAGACTCTACACATGGACATCACCAGATGATCAATACCAAAATCAGATTGATTATATTCTTTGCAGCCAAAGATGGAGAAGCTCTTTACAGTCAGCAAAAACAAAGCCAGGTACTGATTGTGGCTTAGATCATGAACTCCTTGTTGCCAAATTCAGACTTAAATTGAAGAAAGTATGGAAAACCACTAGACCATTCAGTTATGGCCTAAATCAAATGCCTAATGATTAGACAGTGGAAGTAAGAAATAGTGGAGGTAATGAAATTCCAGTTGATCTATTTCCAATCCTAAAAGATGATGTTGTGAAAGTGCTGCACTCCATATGTCAGCAAATTTGGAAAACTCAGCATTGTCCACAGAACTGGAAAATGTCAGAGTTCATTCCAATCCCAAAGAAAGGCAATGCCAAAGAAAGCTCAAACTATAGCACTGTTGCACTGATCTCACATGCTAGTAAAATAATGCTCAAAATTCTCTAAGCCAGGCTTCAATAGAATGTGAACCATGAACTTCCAGATATTCAAGGTGGTTTTAGAAAAGGCAAAGGAACCAGATATCAACTTGCCAATATCTGCTGAATCATTGAAAAAGCAAGAGAGTTCCAAAAAAACATCTACTTCAATTTTATTGACTATGCCAAAGTCTTTGACTGTGTGGATCACAACAAACTGGAAAATTCTTCAAGAGATGGGAATACTGACCACTTGACCTGCCTCCTTGGAAATCTGTATGCAGGTCAGGAAGCAACAGTACAACTGGACATGGAACAACAGACTGGTTCCAATTCAGGAAAGGAATACATCAAGACTGTATATTGTCACAAGTTAAACAAGGCTGTATATTGTATAAGTTAAACAAGGCTACTTGTTTAATTTATATGCAGAGTACATCATGAGAAACATTGGACTAGATGAAACACAAGCTGGAATGAAGACTGCTGGGAGAAATATCAATAACTTCAGATATGCAGATGACACCACCCTTATGACAGGAAGTGAAGAAGAACTAAAGAGGCTCTTGATAAAAGTGAAAGAGGAAAGTTAAAAAGTTGGCTTAAAACTCAACAATTCAGAAGACTAAGATCATGGCATCTGGTCCCATCACTTCATGGCAGATACATGGGGAATCAGTAGAAATAGTGAGAGACTTTATTTTGAGGGGGCTCCAAAATCACTGCAGATGGTGATTGCAGCCATGAAATTAAAAGACGCTCACTCCTTGGGAGAAAAGTTATGAACAACCTAGATAGCATATTAAAAAGCAGAGACATTACTTTGCCAACAAAGGTCCATCTAGTCAAGGTTATGGTTTCTCCAGTGGTCATGTATGGATGTGAGATCTGGACTATAAAGAAAGCTGAGTGCTGAAGAATTGATGCTTTTGAACTGTGGTGTTGGAGAAGACTCTTGAGAGTCCCCTGGACTGCAAGGAGATCCAACCAGACCATCCTAAAGGAAATCAGTCCTGAATATTCTTTGGAAGGACAGATTTTGAAGCTGAAACTCCAATACTCTGGGCACTTGATGTGAAGAATTGACTCATTAGAAAAGACCCTGATGCTGGGAAAGATTGAGGGCGAGAGAAGAGGATGACAGAACATGCAATGGTTTGATGACATCACCAACTCAATGGACACGAGTTTGAGTAAACTCTGGTAGTTGGTGATAGACAGGGAGGCCTGGCATCCACGGAGTTGCAAAGATTCAACACAACTGAGGGACTGAACTGAACAAAGAGCCAATGGTTTAGTTCATTTTTATTTATTTCTGTGGATGTCTGAAGGTTAGTTGTTCCAGGATGATTTCAGTGACTCAGACACTGTCAAAGATCTAGTTCAGTTCAACCTTCCATTTGGCATCTTTGTAAAGTTGGTATTTTGTCTACACCCTTTCTGTCTCATGTACCCAACAGATAAGCTGTTGTTCTCTTACTTGGATCCTATCAGAACAGAAAGCATCAATACAAAATGCTTTGTCTCCACAAATAACACATTCCTAGCCTAGAGAATTCCATGTTCGGAGGAGCCTGGTAGGCTGCAGTCCATGGGGTTGCGAAGAGTCGGACATGACTGAGCAA
>SJYC01041652.1:0-19353 GCA_006408675.1 Madoqua kirkii | reverse complement strand
TTAGACACAGTAAGATGGACAAATCTTAATATTATAGCAATCAAATATTGACAATTAATAAAAGATATATGTAATAATATATGATATATATAATATGAAATCAGTACTGAAAATTTGCAAAGATACATATCTTACACATTAAGGAGTTTGATAATATTTAGGGAGGGCTTTAGGAATGAAGTTTAAAGAATACATAATAAACTAAATAAGTGATGTTATTGAAAAATTGAATACCGATAATATGATAGTAGGCCTTCCTGCTGCAAAAACAGTGACCAAAGCCTAAAACCAAAAACAAAGAGGTCTTAATTACCTGGCATAGACACCTACCAATAGCTGAGGCCAGACCCTTCCCTCAGGGCTCATTACATGTTGAGAAGTGGCTGAACCAGCTGGACTACCTCCAACCATTACCCTTGCAATGATTTATCCTTCAATTCACAGCTTCTAAAATATCAAAAAAGACCAGAAAGGGGGAGTCTTCTTTCTCGATTGCCCCCATGTGGTGAGACATAAACCAAGCGAATAATTAAAATCCCAAGAGAATCAGCGCTTGGAAGAGCTGAGATGTCTATGCCATGTAATCTGACGGAATCCTTAGCTTTGAGGAGTATATTCCAGGGACAGAGATAAGACTTAAGTCCAGGACCAGAGATGCCTTTGGGATGAGTCACTCTGAATATGCTGAATTGCTTGGAGAAATAACTCTGTGCGCTTCTGAACTCAAAAGGTTATATAAATAAAAATCAGAACTGAGCCATATATTTGTTATATAAAGGTCAGAAATTATCAATGCAAGGTCATATGTATCAGGATGACTTGAACATCTGCCTGATTTTTTTTGGTCGGGGGGGATGGGGAGGCTTAATTGTGATGTTTTCATCTAAAAGAGGATAAATATAACATCAAGTTTTTTGGGCATCAAGTTTCTAAAAAGATATCAGTTCAGTTCAGTTCAGTCGCTCAGTCGTGTCTGACTCTTTGCGACTCCATGAATCACAGCACGCCAGGCCTCCCTGTTCATCACCAACTCCCGGAGTTCACTCAGACTCACGTCCATCGAGTCCGTGATGCCATCCAGCCATCTCATCCTTGGTCGTCCCCTTCTCCTCCTGCCCCCAATCCCTCCCAGCATCAAAGTCTTTTCCAATGAGTCAACTCTTCGTATGAGGTGGACAAAGTACTGGAGCTTCAGCTTTAGCATCATTCCTTCCAAAGAAATCCCAGGGTTGATCTCCTTCAGAATGGACTGGTTGGATCTCCTTGCTGTCCAAGGGACTCTCAAGAGTCTTCTCCAGCACCACAGTTCAAAAGCGTCAATTCTTCGGTGCTCAGCCTTCTTCAGAGTCCAACTCTCACATCCATACATGACTACTAGAAAAACCATAGCCTTGAGTAGATGGACCTTAGTCAGCAAAGTAATGTCTCTGCTTTTGAATATGCTATCTAGGTTGGTCATAACTTTTCTCCCAAGGAATAGGCGTCTTTTACTTTCATGGCGGCAGTCACTATCTGCAGTGATTTTGGAGCCCCCCAAAATAAAGTTTGACACTGTTTCTTCACCTATTTCCCATGAAGTGATGGGACCGGATGCCATGATACACACAATTAACTAGGCCAGGAGGGCTAAATTGAGATAGATTCACCATCAGTGTTTCGAAAGTGATGCTCTTTAGTAATTTATAGGGACCACAAATTTCTAAAAATAAGGGTTATGTAAATTAGAAATCCAGGATCCATTTCTGGTACCATATTGTCTCTTAACTCTCATATTTGATCTATCACCATGCCTTATTTTAAGAACTGTTTAGTTCTTTGAATCCATCCATTTCTTATCCTATCAACTATCATCATGCTAGGCTAAGCTGGCATCATCTCTAAACATCATTATTCTAATGTCTCTGAACTTCTGGTATTTATTTTGGCTCTGTCCAAGCAGTTTACTACACTGAAGCCAGATCATTTAAAAATACAATTTTAAATCACACTTTCAACCCAGTACCATTCTCCATCCACCCACTTAGAATATTTCCAGGGTATTATATTGTATATCGGTAGAATCGAAGGGAGGAAAGAAAAATTTCTTGTGGTCTACATGTCCCTGCATATTCTAACTCCTACTAAAAATAACACCAGCAGAATTGTCTGTTGACTCAACAAAATTAAATGTACTGTGTACACTGCAATGAGTAAAAATGTCACCTTGGCAGAGTCTTAGTAGTGTCTCAAAAGAAGAACAGGGACAGTAACTGTGAAGTTTTGAAATCTGAACTTAAGTGTTATCAGGAGAGTCTTTCAAATCAAGGAAATTATTAGGATTGGACACAATTTGTGTCATTGGTGACCCAGTGTAGAAGTATGTTTTAGGTAAATTGACAAATGAACTCATTGTCTAGGAGAGTATTCTTCTAATCAATGAGCTATTTCCCCAATTAGTTCAGATAGATTTGTTGTAGGAATTTCTCAGATGAACCAGAGAAGTACTTGTTGGTTTTCAGCCTGTTCTTCAGGACAAGAATTTCTTGAAGCCAGTAGGAAGATCTTGTTGACTCAAGCGGCCTCTGCTTTCAGTCCTTAATAGTTGAACTCTCTGGATGGGAAAGGTTTCTGATCTCGTTCTTCAGCTTGAGTTTGTGCTAGTTTTTCCTTCTCCAGCTGTATTCCCTTGCATATAATCAGGGAGCTGTATATTCCATGCTCCCTTTTTCAACAGTGTTTTGGCCTATGCATTTCTTCCTGCATAGAACACTCTTTTACTCTTTTCACCTCTTAAACTCCTATTTCATCTTCATGGCTTAATAAGTACTTCCTTGGAAAAGTCTTTCCTGATACCTCTGACCTGGATAAATCAGTCTATTTTATGCTTTCACAAATCCATAAGTTGTTTATTTGTAAACTTATAATTTTATTTTGTTTGTTTGATTACTTGATTAAAGGGTAACTCCTCCACTAGACTCAAAGAAGCTTTGGGAAGTAGATTTCTTATTAGTTTGGCTCACTCTTAGTGACCACTTGACCTGCCTCCTTGGAAATCTGTATGCAGGTCAGGAAGCAACAGTACAACTGGACATGGAACAACAGACTGGTTCCAATTCAGGAAAGGAATACATCAAGACTGTATATTGTCACAAGTTAAACAAGGCTGTATATTGTATAAGTTAAACAAGGCTACTTGTTTAATTTATATGCAGAGTACATCATGAGAAACATTGGACTAGATGAAACACAAGCTGGAATGAAGACTGCTGGGAGAAATATCAATAACTTCAGATATGCAGATGACACCACCCTTATGACAGGAAGTGAAGAAGAACTAAAGAGGCTCTTGATAAAAGTGAAAGAGGAAAGTTAAAAAGTTGGCTTAAAACTCAACAATTCAGAAGACTAAGATCATGGCATCTGGTCCCATCACTTCATGGCAGATACATGGGGAATCAGTAGAAATAGTGAGAGACTTTATTTTGAGGGGGCTCCAAAATCACTGCAGATGGTGATTGCAGCCATGAAATTAAAAGACGCTCACTCCTTGGGAGAAAAGTTATGAACAACCTAGATAGCATATTAAAAAGCAGAGACATTACTTTGCCAACAAAGGTCCATCTAGTCAAGGTTATGGTTTCTCCAGTGGTCATGTATGGATGTGAGATCTGGACTATAAAGAAAGCTGAGTGCTGAAGAATTGATGCTTTTGAACTGTGGTGTTGGAGAAGACTCTTGAGAGTCCCCTGGACTGCAAGGAGATCCAACCAGACCATCCTAAAGGAAATCAGTCCTGAATATTCTTTGGAAGGACAGATTTTGAAGCTGAAACTCCAATACTCTGGGCACTTGATGTGAAGAATTGACTCATTAGAAAAGACCCTGATGCTGGGAAAGATTGAGGGCGAGAGAAGAGGATGACAGAACATGCAATGGTTTGATGACATCACCAACTCAATGGACACGAGTTTGAGTAAACTCTGGTAGCTGGTGATAGACAGGGAGGCCTGGCATCCACGGAGTTGCAAAGATTCAACACAACTGAGGGACTGAACTGAACAAAGAGCCAATGGTTTAGTTCATTTTTATTTATTTCTGTGGATGTCTGAAGGTTAGTTGTTCCAGGATGATTTCAGTGACTCAGACACTGTCAAAGATCTAGTTCAGTTCAACCTTCCATTTGGCATCTTTGTAAAGTTGGTATTTTGTCTACACCCTTTCTGTCTCATGTACCCAACAGATAAGCTGTTGTTCTCTTACTTGGATCCTATCAGAACAGAAAGCATCAATACAAAATGCTTTGTCTCCACAAATAACACATTCCTAGCCTAGAGAATTCCATGTTCGGAGGAGCCTGGTAGGCTGCAGTCCATGGGGTTGCGAAGAGTCGGACATGACTGAGCAACTTCTCTTTCACTTTTCACTTACATGCATTGGAGAATGAAATGGCAACCCACTCCAGTGTTCTTGCCTGGAGAATCCCAGGGAAGGGGGACTCTGGTGGCCTGCCATCTGTGGCATCGCACAGAGTCAGTAATGACTGATGCGACTTAGCAGCAGCAGCAGCAGTGCCTATACAATTGTTCCGATAACGAATTTTAAGTTTAGGTTAGTTTAGAGCCAAGATTCAAGACCCAAGTATGCCTGTAGAGATGGTCAAAGTTTTGTTTTTTTGTTTTTTGGTTTTTTTTGACCAAGCTTCTTTTTGTGTAAAACATAGAAGATTTTTAAGGATTAGGATAATTTTATGAAAAAATTACCAATGAACCTGCTAAAAGCCAAGTGAAAAGATCAAAGATGTGATCACAGTAATTTCTCATTCTTCACAAAAATGAATGGAATTTTAGTGATATCTCCTGGTCTTTTGTTAATGGAAATATAATAGGAATCTGACTGTGATTTTCTTTGATATTTCTTACCCATCTTGATTTCAGTTCTATCCAGCTACTTACGTGCTATAATAAATCTTTTTATCAGAATTATACATAGCTCTAGATATGTGTTATATAATTCAGAATGCAGTCTGGAGTTTATTAAAATTTATTATGTTTCAGTTCAGGCCCTCAGTTGTGTCCAACTCTTTGTGATCCCAAGGACTGCAGCACACCAGGTTTCCCTGTCCGTCAATAACACCTGGAGCTTACTCAAACTCATGTCCACCAAGTCAGTGATGCCTTCCAACCGTCTCATCCTCTGTCATCCCCTTCCCCTCCTGCCTTCAATCTTTCCCAGCATCAGGGTCTTTTCAAATGAGTCAGTTCTTCACATCAGGTGGCCGAAGTATTAGAGTTTCAGCTTCAGCATCAGTCCTTCCAGTGAATATTCAGGGCTGATTTCCAGACTGGCTGGATCTCCTTGCAGTCTAAGGGATTAGTCATGATAATTACTGAGGCCATACTACTGCTCTGAAATAGTTTGGACTTCTAGTATTTTTAATACTTCATTTTTAACAAATACCATATTATTTTTTAAAATCAACAACATGACTTCTTTTTTCCCCAACAATATATCTTAATGTTTCAAGTTCACCTGATTTCTCAAAAGTTTTGATTAATTTTTAATCTATAGAAGTCTGTGTGCATTAAAGAAATAGGATTTATTGGACTCAAATTTATTTTCCCATTAATAAGCATCGTTATTGAAGTAACTTTAAATTTTCTACTTTGTCTTCTTTGCTAGGTGGAATAACAGCCCTAGATTTCAAAAATTCAATTATCCTAATCCTTAACCATAACTTAAAGTCAAAACCACTGCTTTAGAATATTCAGTATTCTCCATGGGAAGTCTCATTCATTGGTGGATTATAGTCCCCAGATCTTTTCCTTTGTTTTTAGAATAAGGAATAGGAGTTTGCTTCTTATGTACCAGGACTTTCCAAGTTAATCAGAATTGCTTCTAAACTGATACTTGGAGTGGATGACTCAGGTGCAGAACTTCCCCTCATTATTCAAATCATTTGAAATGGCTCATGTGATGTCATCAGCTGTCAAGAGAACGTAGTGTAAATAGATCTTGTATCTGCAGACATCTGTCTGGTGTCTTTATTTTCATTGCAGTGTCAGCTCATTCGTAACATATTGCTGAGGAGCAGTAGACATTGAAGCTTTGATTCTACCATTCTAACGGGTGTGCTTCTGGCCAAAATGCATCGGAAAAGGAAGATGACACACCAAAAAAAAAATAGATAAATATGAACTTGAACCATACCTATTATCCAACAAGAAACAAGAGTTCAACATCAGGAATAAGTTTCTGTTAAGAGTTTAGCAAGGGCAAGGGCAAAGGAGAGGGAAGATTTGATCTTCCTGTGGCTTTGGAGAAATATAATCTCAAATAGGCCAACCTGGCTATGAGACTCAGAAGGGTGAACTGTCTCACAACTTTGAAATTCCAGTAACTTTTATCAATAACAGGGTTTTACCTATGGTTTAACATCAGTCCATTTTCTCAAACTGAGAGCTGCTACCACTTCTGAAATAAAACATAGAAACAATGCCCCCTAACCCTGTAAAATCAGAGTATTCCAAGAAAAATAGGAATACAGGATGAAAACAATGTTCATTTATCTGTTTGCTGACGGGATTTAGGGCTGATTTTCATTAGCCTGGCTTTGACAGAATCCATGTAGTTGTGGGCGCTCAATAGTTGTGCTTGGTAATGGTGGTGGTGAGGGGGTTATTTCCGCAGCTGGTTTTGCTCTGAAGCCAAGAGTATAAAATCCTTTTAACTAGACTCCCAGCCCCCATTCGTGATAAACATAGTAGGCTGCCTCACTAGCCCCAGCAACACGTGAAGTTCAGTTTCCTTCTGCAGGGAGATAAGAGGATCTTAACGGGTGGCTCAGAGCGCTGCATTTCCTATTTCACGCTCAGTGCATACGACTTAGGTTAACTCTCTTCATATGTCATGGATTCTTTAACAAGCCCACATTGCCCTTCCCAAGACACAATACTTCTCATTTCCCCCAAATGTGCAAAGCTAATTGCCTTAAACCATATTGAATGTTTAAATTCAATAATCAAACTCGTGACTATTTAACTGGTTTTACCTAAATGATTAATGCCTGGTGTCTCTATGTAAATCATACTGTACTCCAGCAGTTTCAGGTCATAGGGTATCTATATTTGCCATTTAATTCTTAAAATCAAGCTACAGTTGTCAGTGTATTATTATTACCAGGTACTTATGGTCCGGGTATAAACTAGTGTCCTATGATATAAGATGAAATTTCAGGGTCCCCGTTTAAATTATACAAGATATTCTTCCTGCTAGGCATGCATTTGCCATGCATACAAAAGGCTCCTTGTCTTTTTAAGTCTCTAACAAGCAAAGGGGATACTTTCTACTGATCAAAATCATGGAACATATTTCATCCTGTGTCTCTAGATGCAATAATCACAAAGTGACATATCTTGCTCCTGAAATTATCATCTCGGTACTAAATTGTTTGTGAAAAAGATCATTTCCTGTTTATAAACAGCTGGATTTAATATGTATAATTAACATATAGAAATATGATTTTGAAAAATCAAAGCATGCAGCAGAATGTACAATAAGAAATATAAAAGTCGAACTCCTCTTCTTTGACTCTGAGAATCACTGCCTAGAAATAATATTGTAAACATTTCCTTGTGTGTCTCCCAGATATCTTCATGCATTTGTGCAGACTTACACACATATACGTAAAAACAGGATTTGGCACACACAAGCACACACATCCACACATTCTACCTTTCATATACAAAAATTTCTGCCTTAGAAATGTGTGACATGTATCTTTGTGTTCACAGGTAACCATATCCATATCCTAAATTTCTAAAACTTATAAGTTGAAATGATTGATTGGGACTAGAATGCTATTTGTGGGTGTGTATGTGCTCAGTTGCTTAGTCATGTCCAACTCTTTGCTACTCCATGGACTGCCAGAACCTGCCAGAATCCTCTGTCCATGAAATTTTCCAGGCAAGAATATAGGAGTCAGGGGCCATTTCCTACTCCAGGGTATCTTTCCGAACCAGGGGTCGAGCCCATGTTCTGTGTCTCCTGAATTGGCAGGCAGATTCATTACCACTGAGCCATCGGGGAAACCCAGAATGACATAGAGATGGTTCTAATTTTTTTACAGATTATTTCCTTTGTATTCCAGATTCATAAACTGTGTCTACCAAAACTTTGGAACACATTAAGTCAGTTTGAATTAAAAACAGGAAGAGTACTAGCTTAAGTAGAATGATGCAGGAGTACTTTTCATTTTTCAATTTCCATATCATCAAGATTTAACTTATTGTTCCCCGTAGGCTACAAGGTTAAAATAAAGCATCATACATAAATTCATTATACTGTAACTATTATTTCTCAGATATCAAGCTCTACTTTTATTTTTAAATTCAGACTTTCTATTTTCTTGGATATCAGGCAGGCAGTAACATTTTTTTAAAGTGTGAGATCTTTATATTTCTCTTCCCTAGGTTCTCAACTAATTGAAAACTAGAGCTATACAGTTGCAAAGTGTTTTGTAACTTTCACAACATCCACAGAGTAATTTTGTAACTAAATTGCAACCTTTTCCTTTGTTATTTTAACTGAAGTGAAAATGAGAACAGTCTAACTATTCCTAGCATATATCAAGCCCTGCATCATTCATACCAGGCTATCAAGTCTGTCTAAGAGTGTATATATATATATATATATTGCACTGGACCAGTTTAATAGTATAGTAACAATGGCACCCCACTCCAGTACTCTTGCCTGGAAAATCCCATGGGCGGAGGAGCCTGGTAGGCTGCAGTCCATGGGGTAGCTAGGAGTCAGACCCGACTGAGCGACTTCACTTTCACTTTTCACTTTCATGCATTGGAGAGGGAAATGGCAACCCACTCCAGTGTTCTTGCCTGGAGAATCCCAGGGACGGGGGAGCCAGGTGGGCTGCCATCTCTGGGTCGCACAAAGTCAGGCATGACTGAAGCGACTTAGTAGCACCAGCAACATTAACAGTAAATGCAGACTGCACTTAGCAAATATAAAACTATTTAAACAGAATAGAGAGTTTGCTGCAATTGGTGAAAGGGATTGAGCTCAACTTTGCTGAAAAAGAATGTGGGAGGACACTGAAATGAGCTCATGGAAATGTGCTGGATGAATGGAATGGACAGGTCTGTTGATGTTTTCTAATCGCTGCCCATGGAAATAAGCACCTACCAACTCACAGTGAGTATGAGACATGACCCTCTTTATTGATGATTATATTTCAACTGAATGGTTCTCTGGTCATCGAGAAAGACAATCCTGCATTGTAGATTTACACCTCCATCAATGTTAGAAAATATCTGTAAGAAACCTGACCTTAGCAAATTATATTCTGAATTTTTGCAAAATTCTGTAACTGGAAAGAGTAGATTCTCAGAAGGAAAGCACTTTGAAACAAGTTAGGTATATCTGCTTACTTATGTCAGTGCAGAAAATATGTTGTGCTTTTCACCAAGATTACATATTGATAAAATTATTTTCCTATGATTTAACATGAACCCCATAAACAATTCTGAAAAGAAAAAAAAATCAGCTTCTTGTAAGACTATATTATTAAAGGACACAATGGTGTCAGATTTCTCCCATGTAATATATAATTATGACTTTGAAAAGTAATAGTTTGGGGTTTCTAAAACTTTGACTTTTTTTTTTTTAATCTTGAACAATCTAGTCCATTTCCAGCAAAAATTCAATTTCTAAGAAAAACAACAGAAAATTTAAAGCTTTCATTATGGGGGAAAAAATACACTGTGGAATTGTCTGTCTTGCCACAAATACATGATCTAATGCATCACTCTTTAGGAATGGATGATTGCATTCTTTGAAACCTTAAAACTCTTCCAAATTGAGCTGCCCAAGCAGGCTTACAAATATTCATTTTATTAATTAGCTTTTCTTGCCACCAAAAGCATGGTTAATAGGAAGCATGCAGTGTTATGGAAAATAAAAGAATCCATGAGTACAGAAGGAAATATACACCTTGTACAATAACTTAATATTTGTCATTTTTTCTCTTTTGCTTTACCAGATAATTTTATATTTTATCATGTAATTCACTAAATTATTACTCTTACAACTTGGTTTTGAGATGTGCAGCCTTTTCCTAGATTCTGACAATCTGACTTGTAATAGCTGCTTGAAGTGTTTGAGGAAAAGTAAACAGGGGGCTTCCCAGGAGGTGCTAGTGGTAAAGAACCTGCCTGGAAAGCAGGAGACAGAAGAGATGCAGAATCGACCCCTGGGTCGGGAAGATCCTCTGGAGGAGGAAAGGGCAATCCATTCCAATATTTTGCCTGAGAAATTCCACGGACAGAGGAGCCTTGTGGGCTACAGTCCATAAGGTCACAAAGAGTACAGCAACATTGAAGCGACTCAGCACTCATGCAAACATGTTGCCAGCGTCTATCAGGATAGTGATTGACGTTCTTGTGTATGAAGATTCTTGTTCACAATCACACTTTTTCCCTAAGATGAATACATATATTTGGAAAAGCTTAGCACAATTGAACCATTTTATGCTTTTTCTATGAAAATATTATATTCTTCATACGAAGAGGTTATAAATTGTGCATACAGAGTAGATCACCTCTCCTGACATGTGATGCGTGCTAAGTCGCTTCAGTCATGCTCGACTGTGCGACACCATGGACTGTTGCCCACCAGGTTCCTCTGTCCAAAGGATTCTCCAGGCAAGAATACTGGAGTATGTCACCATGCCCTTCTCCAGGGAATCTTCCTGAGACCAAACCTGAGACTCTGACATCTCCTGCATCAGCAGGTGGGTTCTTTACCACTAGGGTCACATGGAAAGCCCAAGTGAAGTCCACTCACTGCTAAAACTTAAAGTAAAAGCCTCTTTTGCAAAAGTTTGGCACATAAATATGTTTTCCATTTGTTTATTCGATATTCAATTACATTTAGTCATCAAGAACAAATGCTAGCCATGTGAATTGTGAAGGGCCACATTAAACAATATATTTTTTTTTTCACTGAAAAATATATTTGCAATGAGACTTTACGGTTTCAACAACCCTTAGTCATACTAATGGTACACCCCCCATTCCTCACATTGGGTTTAGCAAAGGGTGTGTTTTAGCATACACCAGAACTGTGTACCCTGTTAATATTAACTGATCATGAAACTAACATACACATCTATCCCCAAAGTGACTTGTATGAGTTGACAACTTCATATATGAATAACATGAAAAATTATTTTTGGTCTTATCACTGTAATAATTTTCAAATTGAGTTTTCTTGTCCTAACTACAAAGAACCCAGTTTCCTTTGTGAAAATGCAAGTTCTAATTATTCAAAACACTGTATGCATATGTGCATGCAAGCTTCATTGGAAAGCTAGCCAGGCCTTTGAAGGTTTTAAACTACATGGTCTCAAATTCAGAGATGTAATATTTTGTATCCATTTTCTTTTAAATCATTATAGATTTTTGTGTCTTTATTTTCAATTTCATTTTTGTCCATAATTTCCACAACTAATTTTAGCTGTAATTCTGAATAAACCTCTAAACTAAGAAGTCTAATTGTATCTTCATTATATCTATTAATATTATTTATTTGTAATAATACCAGTAACAATTAGATGTTATAGAAGAATTACCAAATGCTTAGTTATAATTTTTAAATATCAAGTTCTATATTTATTATTTTAAAATTAATACTATAGAAAATAGAATGAGATTTCTATTCATTAAAAATCATTAAATTCCATTAATTTATTCATTCTGCAAATAATTATTAAGGACACATTAGGCTCTACTCACTCAGCTAGACCTGAACATAGAAATGAATAAGAAATAATTAAATGAGCTATTTTAACAATGAGATAGATTATAGAGTGCAGGTATGGGAAAAGTCCTGTAAAGTCACAGTGCAAGATCATTGTAATTTCTATACAAATGTCAACTGTCTCTTTTACCATCAGGACATTTTCTGGTGAAGGACATTAATTGATCTTCTCCAACCTCAACTAACAAATCTGTCATTGCCCACGTTTTGAGTTAAGGCAAAACTCACCTTTATTACTGAAAAGTGCTAAATTTGAGGACATATCTTAAATGTGTAGCAACAACTGTGGGTTTTTTGAATCTTGAAACTTAAAATTAGACCAGTGGATTCACTTAGTCCCAGGAAGAGGAAAATGATCCTATTATGTGATGGTATCACCTGTAAAAACATACAAGGTGGATGAGCACTCTGAGAAAAGGGGAAACAGAGAACCTAGCTACACAGGCTACTGCCTCCTCATGACTCATCAATCAGATAATTTATTCTACCTTCTTGGAAGGAATAGAAATGCAACAGATAACCAAAAAATATCAAAGAACAGCCTTCTTCATGGAAAATACAGGGTTGGGACAACAATGTAACCCTTTAAAAACAGACAACAGGCCCCAAATAGTGTCATTTATGCTAAGTCCCATCTCACCAAACCTAGACTTAACTTTATTACATTCTAGCTATCCCAGAAATGGAATGGTTTTGGTTTTGTTTGTTGTTTTAGATTTCAACATATTTATTTTACATGAAAATACAGGGTTGGGACAACAATGTAACCCTTTAAAAACAGACAACAGGCCCCAAATAGTGTCATTTATGCTAAGTCCCATCTCACCAAACCTAGACTTAACTTTATTACATTCTAGCTATCCCAGAAATGGAATGGTTTTGGTTTTGTTTGTTGTTTTAGATTTCAACATATTTATTTTACACTTTACTTTTAATTGGAGGATAATAGCTTTACAATGTTGTGATAGTTTTTGCTGTGTAAGTACATGAATCAGGTATAAGTACAAATACATCCCCTCCCTCTTGAGACTTCCTCCTGCCCACCCCCATCCCACCCCTTTGGTCACCCCACTCCACCTCTTGGTCATCACAGAGCACCAAATTGAGTTCCCTGTATTATGTAGCAGCTTCCCTCTAGATATTTTATACATGGTAAGGAATATATGTCAATGCCACTTTCTCAATCCATCACTCCCTCTCCTTCCCCCACTGTGTGCATGAACCTAGCGCATATTATACAGAATGAAGTAAGTCAGAAAGAGAAAAACAAGTATTGTATATTAACACATATATGTGGAATCTAGAAAAATGATAATGATGAACCTATGTGCAGGTCAGGAACAGAGATGGAGATATAGAAATGGAGTCTTAAACCAGTCAATCTGGAATCACTACATCTACCTGACTGACCCCTTCAGTTCAGTTCAGTCGCTCAGTCAAGTCCGACTCTTTGTGACCCCAAAACTGCAGCACGCCAGGCCTCCCTGTGACCATCACCAACTCCCAGAGTTTACTTAAACTCATGTCCATTGAGTCTGTGATGCCATCCAACCATCTCATCCTCTGTTGTCCCCTACTCCTCCCACCTTCAATCTTTCCCAGCATCAGAGTCTTTTCAAATGAGTCAGCTCTTCACATCAGGTGGCCAAAGTACTGAAGTTTCAGCTTCAGCGTCCGTCCTTACAATGAATATTCAGGACCGATCTCCTTTAGGATTGACTGGTTGGGATCTCCTTGCAGTCCAAGGGACTCTGAAGAGTCTTCTCCAACACCACAGCTCCAAAGCATCAGTTCTTCAGTGCTCAGCTTTCTTTATAGTCCAACTCTCACATCCATACATGACTACTGGAAAAACCATCACCTTGACTAGACAGACTTTTATTGGAAAAGTAGCATCTCTGCTTCTTAACATGCTATCTAGGTTGGTCATAACTTTTCTTCCAAGGAATGTCTTTTATTTCATGGCTGCAGTCATCATCTTCAGTGATTATGGAGCCCCAAAAAATAAAGTCAGCCACTGTTTCCACTGTTTCCCCATCTATCGGCCATGAAGTGATTGGACCAAATGCTATGATATTAGTTTTCTGAATGTTGAGCTTTAAGCCAACTTTTTCACTCTCCTCTTTCACTTTCATCAAGAGCCTCTTTAGTTCTTCTTCACTTTCTGCTATAAGGGTGGTGTCAGCTGCATATCTGAGGTTATTGATATTTCTCCCGGCAATCTTGATTCCAGCTTGTGCTTTATCCAGCCCAGCGTTTCTCATGATGTACTCTGCATGGAAGTTAAATAAGCAAGGTGACAATATACAGCCTTAATCTACTCCTTTTCCTGTTTGGAACCAGTCTGTTGTTCCATGTCCAGTTTTAAGCCAACTTTTTCACTCTCCTCTTTCACTTTCATCAAGAGCCTCTTTAGTTCTTCTTCACTTTCTGCTATAAGGGTGGTGTCAGCTGCATATCTGAGGTTATTGATATTTCTCCCGGCAGTCTTGATTCCAGCTTGTGCTTTATCCAGCCCAGCGTTTCTCATGATGTACTCTGCATGGAAGTTAAATAAGCAAGGTGACAATATACAGCCTTAATCTACTCCTTTTCCTGTTTGGAACCAGTCTGTTGTTCCATGTCCAGTTCTAACTGTTGCTTCCTGACCTGCATATAGGTTTCTCAAGAGGCAGGTCAAGTGGTCTTGTATTCTCATTTCTTGAAGAATTTTCCACAGTTTATTGTGATCCATACAGTCAAAGGCTTTGGCATAGTCAATAAAGCAGAAATAGATCTTTTTCTGAAACTCTCTTGCTTTTTTGATGATCTGGCAGATGTTGACAATTTGATCTCTGTTTCCTCTGCCTTATCTAAATCCAGCTTGACCACCTGGGCATTCACAATTTATGTACTGTTGAAGCCTGGCCTGGAAAATTTTGAGCATTACTTTACTAGTGTGTGAGATGAGTGCAATTGTGTGGTAATTTAAGCATTTTTGGCATTGCCTTTCTTGGAATGAAAACTGACCTTTTCCAGTCCTGTGGCCACTGCTGAGTTTTCTAAATTTGCTGGCATTTTGAGTGCAGCACTTTCACAGCATCATCTTTTAGGATTGGAAATAGCTCAACTGCAATTCCATCACCTCCACTAGCTTTGTTAGTAGTGATGCTTCCTAAGGCCCACTTGACTTCACATTCCAGGATGTCTGGCTCTAGGTGAGTTGATCATACTTTCATGATTATCTTGGTCATGAAGATCTTTTTTGTACAGTTCTTCTGTGTCCTCTTGCCACCTCGTCTTTGACCTCTTATATCCCCTAAAGTTGACATGTTATATCCCCTAAAGTCAACCCATTATATCCCTTAAAGTCAGTGACTTTTCCATAAGCAACCTGCATTTTTGTCTAGGGTAACTTCCTTGTTCCTGCCCACATCTGACCTTAAAATCTTCCATTTCTTACAGTTCCTTGGATCTCCTTTCTATTTGCTGTATCGGAGTCTACTCGAATCATGCATTGTTGAATAAAGCCCATGTGCTCAGTTGCTCGGTTGTGAGCGACTCATGTTGACCTCATGAACAGTAGCCCACCAGCTTCTTTCCCTGGAATTTTCCAGGAAAGAATATTGAATTAGGTTGCCATTTCCTACTCCAGCTATTCTTTCCGACCCAGGGATGGGACCCATGTCTCTTGCATCTCCTGCACTGCCAAGTGGATTCTTTACCACTAGTTCTACCTGGGAAGCCCCTGAGTAAAGCCTTTAAATTTACTCACTTGAATCTTGTTTTTCAATAATCCCAAATGCATGTGTTGAAAATCCTAAAATGTTAGTATGATTATCTTTATATGGAAACTCCAGTATATCCCTATCAGCCTTTAAACATTGCCAGACAGAAGCACAGTTCCATCACACTTTAAGCACTCTTCTGTATTTCATCCCAGATGGATTTGCCACAGAGTGCTACCCTCAAATCTGCATTATCAAAAGCTTCAAAGGCTTTAACAACCTTCTACTATCATAGTGCATAAATAAAAATTGGAGAAAACACATTTTCTGCTCAAAAAAATGTAAAAAGGTTAGTCTCTCAGTCATGTCCAACTCTGCAACCCCATGGACTATATTAGCCCAGCAGGTTCCTCTGTCCATGGAATTCTGCATGCAAAGAATACTAGAGTGGATTGCCATTTCCTTTTCTAGGGGATCTTCTCAACCCAGAGACTGAACTCAGATTTTCTACTCAAATAAATATTAAACAGTTTTTTTCTGAAAAGAGGTGAATTTGCAAATTTTCCTGACAGCTAAAATTTTTTATTCTTGCTGAGCACTGTTTAAAACTCTTCTCCAACAAAAATAACCATCCCTAATTTCGTTATCTGTGCTACTGTTTATAAAATAATAAAGTAGGGACTTAAATAAACAAAGATAAATAAAAAGCAGATGTTCATATAAAGCTTTACATAATTCTGCAGAGCACAGAGATTTTCAGGGGCAAAGGCTGTGGCAACTCAGAACTCAAGGCTTTTGTTTTTTTATTAAAAGATAAAGTCAGATTAAAAAAAAAAACTGCATACTTACGCAGTAACTGGTGAACATGACTGTTTAGTAAATTGGCGCTTTCTTTAAATGACCTTCTCTGGTGGCTCAGGGTAAAGAATCTGCCTGCCAATGCAGGAGATCTTGGTTCGGTTCCTTGGTCAGAAAGAGCTCCCTGGAGAAGGACACGACAATCCGCTCCAGTATTCTTGCCTGGAGAATTCCATTAATAGAGGAGCCCAGCATCTACAGTCCAGGGGTTGCAAAGAGTCAGACACGACTGAGTGACTAACACTTTTTAAATGATCTAGGGAAATATCTAAGCCCTCAAGCTACCCCAGAATCATCACCCTCAAACTTAGATCCAGTTGACTGTCCCTTCCATTTTCTACCACAGGGATTATAAAACTCACCCCAAGCTCTTCTCTAATCCTGATACCTTCTATGCTTAGCCCATCAAAGCCCACAGTTATCAGCCTGAGCTTTCTCAAGTTTCGCCCGATCACTTTCATCTATTCACCTGATTTTATATCTTTCTGATCTCCCTAACTACTTTCCAAAATTAACAATGTATTAATTTATCTGGACTCTCTTCCCACCTCCACATCTTCTCCTGTTTTCTCTGGATGTTCAATTCATGTACTTTTACTTCTTCCTTTTCCATTGCCACTTTCTTTTTCTCCAGTAATGCATGCCTTATGTCCAGGTCTTCCTGACCCTCCAAATCTTTTGTCATGTACCAAGCATTTAGAACTTCTGACCCGTGTCCTTTTGAAATCTACCTCAGGTTCTAAGATGCTATGCTCTTTGGATTTTCTTAAATGTTCTTTTCCTTTTTCTTTCACTAGCTCCTTTACTCTGGAGTTTCTTTCATTGTAATTTTTCTGTTCTTGACTCTTTGTACTTGACATACATATATATATATATATACGCTAACTTTAAATTATCTATAATATTGTCATTAATTATGAAATTGTAGTAGACTTACAAATTAACCCCTAATAAGTCATTTCAAATTCTGTCACTTTTGAGGTCCAGGTGTGCATTTCTAAACATTTCCACTTCTTCTATAGATACTCAACTGAATAAGCATTGAGGGGAATAAAAATCTAAAAAAGTAAATAAATACTTACCCACTGTTCCAATTTTCAAATAGAGAAATGTCAATTAGAAAAACACATTCCCTAGAGACAAGAGCTATCTCAATTAATTAGTGATTTTGATATAAACTATATGCTTTCAGCTTTTGATTCTTCAGGAGTTGGCTGCAACAGCGAGTATGTGTTCAGATCTGCTGCTCAATGCTGTTAAGCTTCACAGGCACAAGCAATATATTAATGAGAGTTGAAATAAAGTATTCTGGGAACACCTATCTAAATGAAATAATCACAGCTACTAGAAAGGGGAGATCAAGGAACATTAGAAAGAATGTGTGTGCAAAGTCACTTCAGTTGTGGCTGACTCTTTGCCACCTATGCCCCATCAGGCTTCTCTGTCCATAGCATTTCCCAAGCAAGAATACTGGAATGGGTTGCCTTTCCCTTCTCCAGGGGATGTTCCTGACCCAAGGATAGAGCCTGCATTTCTTATGTTTCTTGCATTGGCAGATGATATCTTTGCCACTAGTACCCGCTGGAATGCATCTAAAAATAATAGATGCAACAATTGCAAAGTGACATATCTTGCTCCTGAAATTATCATCTTTGTAATTAATTGTTTATGGACAAGAGCATTTTTTTTATAAACAGTTGCATTTAATATGTATGATTAACATATACAAATTTGATTTTAAAATCAAATCACGCAGCAGGGTGTACAGTAAAAATACAAAATTCTGACTCTTCTTCCTTGATAACCACTCTCTGGAAGTAACACCATGAATATTTCCTTGTGTATCTCCCAGATATCTTCATGCATGTATGCCCATCCTACACATACATATTTAGAAACAGGATTTTGCACACTTAAGCACACATGTGCACACATTCTGCCTTTCATATACAAAATTTTCTGCCATATAAATGTGTGACAGGTACCTTTGCATTCATAGGTAAACAATCTGTAGGCTAAATTTCTAAATATTTATTCTAAAAGTTGAAATGGTT
Organism: Madoqua kirkii; assembly: GCA_006408675.1. Lineage (NCBI taxonomy): Eukaryota > Metazoa > Chordata > Mammalia > Artiodactyla > Bovidae > Madoqua > Madoqua kirkii. The sequence continues at coordinate 923 of SJYC01041652.1, read as the reverse complement.
GATTGGGAACAGAATGATATACTGAAGATATTTTCCCAGTACAAAGATGGAATCTTAGGTTTTCTGTATGTTCTTAATATGAAATATGGGCTTCCCCTTTGGCTCAGTGATAAAGAATCTGCCTGCAATACAGGAGATGTGGGTTCGATCCCTGTGTTGGGAAGATTGCCTGGAGGAGGGCGTGGAACCCACTGCCTGGAGAATCCCACAGACAGAGGAACCTGGTGGGCCGCAGTCCATAGGGTCACAAAGAGTCAGACACAAATGAAGCATGAATCCAATATGAAACATATTTATTTAGTATAGATATACGTTTACTATTTATATAATATGCTAAGTATATTTATATTTTATATAAATTTATCTATTTAAAAAATAAGTTTATATTAATATATATTTTAAATGTAAGAAACATCATTAAACCACAACAATGTCCAACCGAAGCAACCATGTTCTCAGGTAGGGTATGTGAAATTAAGTCTGAGACTAAAAGGTAGAACTGTCAAAGATTTGGGAAAGATAACTGGAGATCTGAGGATAAGCTATAAAAGAGGTTAGTCAGAAGACTAAAGACAGATTATGAAAGTGTTTCTATGCTTGGTTAAGGAATTTAGATTTTCACTTGTAAGAGTTGCAGTGACACAGGATGCATTTAATCTGTTATTTAATAAAAATTATTTTTTTAATAATTCTCTAATGCATTTTATTTATTTATTTTTTTTATCTTTAATGATGATTTTATTTATTTTTTATTTATTTTTTTTTAATTTTTATTTTTTGTTTAATGCTTATTCCATTTCACAGCACTGCATTGGTTCTGCCATACATTGACATGAATCAGCCACAGGTGTGGACGATCTCCCCATGTTAAAGCCCCCTCCCCCCTCCCTTCCCTGCCCATCCCCCCCGGTTCATCCCATACA
>SJYC01041646.1:0-19456 GCA_006408675.1 Madoqua kirkii | reverse complement strand
AATATTCTATCAAAAACATATGTTTACTAATTTTAATTAAATATATTTGAGCCCTGGTGTTTACTATCTAATATTATATGTGTTGAAATGCTTTAGAAATAAAATGCTACAAGTTTAGTTAAGGTGGAAGTATATATTAAATAGATTCCAATGTTAACTAAACATACATCAGTATGAAAAAAAAATCATATTAATATGAATTGTATGTGAAAAATAATAATAAACATTAATATGAATTGTGTGTGACCCTATTTACAATAGTCGCTTACTGAACTCACCATACTGTAAGGCAAGGTTTGTGACTATCTTTCAGTTATGTGAAAAGGCAGTTTATTATTCTCTCCTACATTCTCTGGGTTTTTATAGGCCAGTTCATTTTGTCTCCACTGTGAAATACCTTAAAAGGTAACACGGTATTCTGACTCCAGTAGTAATTTATTATACGCGTTAATCTTGTAAAATTGCCCTCTGGATGTAATAATTTGTTATTCTTTTATTAGACCTTCTTCTGCATACTGTGTTTATCATAAAGATGTCACCATTGTGATGCCTAGCAACCATTACAATGTTCTGGAAGTGTTTGCATATATTTTCCTGGGGGAGAGAGCCGCGTGGTCCCTGCATGGGAGAGCTGTCAGTGTATTCTGATGTATGAGGATAAAAGGAGCCCCTGCTGCAGACTCCAATAAGCTCAAGTCACAGCCTGAAAGCAGTGACTTGGGCATCACTATACCGTGTTAGAAAATGTGTCAATTATCACATGGACCGCCTAAGGGTATTGCCTGGGTCCAGGTCATAAAACCATCAAGACTGAAGGGGGAGAAAATTGATGAAGAAGTAAGTTGAATTAATTGATAACAAGCAGGCCTATGTATGGAAGGTCGTTGTAACTCAAGACCCCCAAATTTCTGTCTGAAAAGCTTCTTGTGGATGACCCCACGAATAAAGCTAAAGCTGTCTATCTTCTCCATATAAGTATCTATAACTGGCAATTTAGGCATTTCTTAAAAATCAGTAGGTAGTTGTCAAACTAGTCAAGAAGCCATAAGAAAAATAAAATCATGCTAACAATGTTATAGTAGTTTTGCTACTATTGTGATTCTTAATATGCAATGCAGCTGTATGATGGGGACCACTTAAATATGTAGTCTGGAGCCCAAACCATGAGAGCTGTGTGCACCATTTAGGTAGCTTACTGTGCAATTTATCCAGAGAAAAGGGAAAATACAAATTTTTCATACATTTATAGTGGTTTCTGAGCTGCTTCAGTGATCTCCCTTTTTAACCTTCCTTGTGTCTCCCCTGAACAATTAAATCATACTTAAAGCGTTTGTAGCAGATGAGTTCCTTTAAGAAATCACTGTTCACTAGGCTTGGGAATAATCATTAAAGAAATTGGCTGTCTATACAAGATGCTGAAACGTCCAGTCAATCAAGTAGTTTTGTGGAAAAATTAAATTGTGTTAAACAACAAAGATATCACAATTTGTTTGATAAGACTGAGTAAATACTTTTCTCAAAACATTCAGGCAGTCATCCACACATGGATGTTGAGGCATCAGGATCACTGCCCCAGACCTTTCAAAAGGAATCACATCATTCTCAAAATACAGTGAGGTTGTAGGCACATAGATCAGAAAGTTACCTGTTGCTTTATTGATGATAAAAATTTTCCCTATTCTCAAATTTTAGTTTTATTAAAACATACAAAAAGAGAAGGTCATTCTCGCTTAAAATATAATAGATGATTTATTTTTTATAGTGATGGTAATGGTTTTAGTGATGATAATTATAAATGTTTCCCAGTATAGCTTTGTCATCTGGCACAAGATGCTTTCTTTGAACAAATCTTGCATTAGAAGAAGCCATATCAGGAAAAACTTGGTTCACTACAAAAAAAAAAAAAAGTTGTTCAGTTATGTCTAAGTCTTTTCAACCCCATGGACTGTAGCCCACCAGGGTCCTCTGTCCATGGAATTCTCCAGGCAAGAATACTGGAGTGGATAGCCATTCCCTTCTCCAGGGGGTCTTCCCAACCCAGGGACTGAACCCGCATCTCCTGCAGATTCTTTACCATCTAGGCACCAGGGAAGCCTAACTTCATTAAAATATTGAATTAATTTAAAACCTCTCATCCCTTCAATTCAAAGCATGTTCTCATTACTGGTCTATATTCCAGAGAAGCAGGAAGAAGTTTTACTAAGCTTTGTCTCTCATTTATTCTATTATGGCATGAACTGGTAGTATTTATCTTTACATGTAATGTGAGATAGCAATATAATTTTCCAAAGAGATTTTAAGCTTTAATTTACACACTATGTGATGAGTAAGAAATTATGGACTCTGGAATCTAGAAACTTACCTTTATATGTGATAGGTAGGTAAATAGAGATCTTCATATAAAGTTTAGAACATTTAGGTTATATATTCTTATTTTTTATTATTTTTGATACATAAATATTTAATTTTGGTTGAAGTATAGTTGTTGTACAACATTATACAAATTACAGGTGTACAGTATAGTGATTTACAATTTTTAAAGGTAATACTCCATTTACAGTTATCTCAAAATATTGGCTGTATTCCCCATGCTACTGTATACTATATCTGTGTATACATCCATGAAGCTTACTTTATACATGATATTTGTACCTCTTAGTCCCCATTTTCTTATATTGGCCTTTCCCTTTCTCCCTCCCCACTGGTAACCTGGTTTGTTCTCTATATCTGTGAGTCTGCTTTCTTATGTTATATTGAATAGTTTGTCACATTTTTTTTTTAGATTTCACATGTAAGTGACATCATAGAGTATTTGTTTTGCTCTGTCTGACTTATTTTATTAGTATAATGTCTTCCACATCCATCCATGTTGCTGCAAAAGGCAATTTATTCTTTTTAATGGCTGAATAGAGGTTATATATATTTTTTAATGTATAACACCTGTTCACTGTACTTCATAGAACTGCTTAAAAACCAAGTGGAATAATTGCTGTTAAAATGTTTTAGAAACAACAGTGTATTTCAGAATAATAGTTATCATTATCCACATTAGATCTCCCAGGTGGCACTAGTGGTAAAGAACATGCCTGCCAACGCAGGAGACATAAGAGATGCTGGTTTGGTCCTTGGGTTGGGAAGACCTCCTGCAGAAGGAAACAGCAAACCATTCCAATGATCTTGCCTGAAAAACCCCATGGACAGAGGAGCCTGGAGGGCTACCATCCATGGAGTCACAAAGAGTGGGACACGACTGAAGCAACTTAGCACACACATCCACATTAGGCTTAAACTATTTTCATCTATCACTATTACCTATTATTATTATTTTCAAGATACACTAATCATTAATTGCCTAAGACTTTAGAAACAGACTAAAACCTTACTTTTGATAGCTATATAAACAAGAGAAAAGCTTTACCAGATAAATATCAAGTGATCAACTTACAAAGTTTTTCTTCCTTTCTTGACTATGACAATAGGAATTTGTTCTGAAATAGGAGAGATTGTAAAACTCTTTCCCAAATATATTTTTAAAAATCCAAATCTTTGCCTGGAACTATAGAATGTGAGGTTGATGATAAGCTGGGTTCCATATCTTCAGTGGGATTTCACATAAAGGCAGTAAAGGCAGAGTAGGGTAGGAAGGGCAATGATTCTGCCATCTGAAATCTGTTTCAAAGATAATATTAGGCCAAATTCTATTTTAAAATAACAGTAAGAATTGTATTTGGATACTAAAAATTAATTGGACTTGCCTTAATATTGTGGAGTGTGGAGGAAAAAGAAAAGTATTAGTTGCTCAGTTGTCTCCAACTCTTTGTAACCCCATGGACCCTCTGTCCATGGAACTCTCCAGGCAAAAGTCCTGGAGTGGGTTGCCATTCCCTTCTCCAGGGGATCTTCCTAACCCAAGGACTGAATCCAAGTTTCCCATATTGCAGGCAGATTCTTTGCCATCTGAGCCACCAGGGAAGCCACGGAAAAATATACTTTAAAACTGATCTGAATTGTTTGCTATGGTTTTCCATGGAGAAGTTCCTTTATTTTATTGCAATAAATTTTTCTAGGTATATCAAAGGAAGGAAATAGGCAACTCTTCAAGCAAGATAAATGGAAATTTTGTAATGAAAACTCTGGTATCTCAGGTTTACCATACCTACTCAGCTGTACTTGTAACATAAAAGCTCATAAGGAAGTACTATCTATAGAAGAACCATATTCTGTTGGAGAATAAATAAAAAACAGGCTGCTATTCAGACTGCGGTAACCCTTAGGCATAACAGAATTGCTTCAGAATTAGCTCTCTAATAATTGTGTGTATTAGCTACTTAGTTGGGTCCAACTCTTTGTGATCCCATGGACTATAATCTACCAGGCTCCTCTGTCATGGAATTCTCCAGGCAAGAATACTAAAGTGCCTCCTCCACTAATAATTGACAGAATGCAAATAATTAAATTAATAGAAAGTAGAATGTGGTTTATTGGGTGGAATTAGAGTCATCTCCAGTGATAGAAACCTGAAATAAAAGCTAAAATAAAGCCACTTCTTTTTTTCTTTTTTTTTTTTTTTCACACAAAGTTGGGAATAAGCCCTTCAGGGCTCTCACATGTTCCAAGATTAAAAGTAATTGGAGTTTATTGCATCATCAACATATAGGTTCTACCTCATCATCTAAAATGTCTGTTCAAGTCCAACATCCCAAATTCACATTCTAACCAAAAGGAAGGCTCCAGGATAAGAAAATGTGCATTATTAGGAAAAAAATGCTAAGCTACTGATGTGATTAAAGGCCAGAGAATTTTGTTTACTTTAGTGTATTATTGGAGATTGGTTAAACTGGCTGCTCTTCATTTGGGTGGGGCTTCCCAGCTGGCAGTAGTGGCAAAGAATCCATCTGCAGGAGACATAAGAGACTCAGGTTCCATCTCTGGATCTGGACGATCCCATGGAGAAGGGCTGGCAACCCATTCCAGTATTCTTGCCTGGAGAATCCCATGGACAGGGAAGCCTGGCAGGCTGCAGTCCATAGGGTCAAGAGTTGGGTATGACTGAAGCAACTTAGCACTTTGAGGGACACAAATTTCATCCATCTTTTCTCTTCATTCTTACTTAATTTAGACAGCTGGACTTGGAACATATTCCATCATAGGAAGGGGAAGATATAGAACACACGGGCAATGTTCAAAGTCCTGACCCAAAAGGCGACACGCATCTGTCACTTTGGCTCATCCTTTATTGGCAAGGATGGCATTACATGGCTACATTTAGAAGTGTCTGAGGCTAAGTAATCCAGTGTCTGCCTGGGCATCTACCTCCCAGCTACAAATTTATTCCACAAATGTTCTGTATATTCCTTCCAAAGACATCTGTGACAGACACACACACAACATCTTCATTTATTGGAACAGCTAAACAGCTGAAGGAAAATAAAAACAATACACATTCTAGTAACAATAAGAAAATTGAGTCTTGTCTAGACCACACAATCACAGTCAGTGTATTAAGCAAAGGATATTATAATTTTAATTTAAAACATTATGTATAAGGAAAAGCATATTAGTGCTATCAAAAGTAAAATGACTAAGGAACAGTATAGCAAGAACATCCTCCTGAACAGATAGAGATTAGCAAAGCTAAACAGTTTAGATAAATTTTAATAACCAATTCAAATTGCTTTTGTTTAACAGCTAAAGTAATTACCCTTTAAATCAATTAATTGCTTCACGAATACATTCTTAATATGTCAGTTCCTTGTCTTATCCAAATTAGTGGATTCCTCTAGAGAACTTATCATCTTTACTGTACTTTGGTCCACCTCCAGGGAAATAATAACTAGTAAGTTTGGAACAATTCACAAAACTATTGAAGATACTTGCTAATTTACTCACTTAAAATTCATTGATACTTCCCAAACACAAATTTAGGCATTCAGGATTCAATAATATAAAAAAGTAAAATGCCACAGTCCTATGGAACTTGTACAATATTACAGTAAGGAGAAGGGACTATAAACAAATACTATATAGCACATTATTTGACAATTAAAACTACTTTTAAAAAAGGACATAGGATAATGAGGTGAGGTACATTTACTTATAGTTAATGCAGTAAGGAAAAGCAACTTTGATAAGGATGATATTAAGAAAGAGATCAAAAGAAATGAGGTAGAAAATGGTGGCTTAAGTGATTTATAGACAGTCCAAGAGTGGACTAACATTAAGTCACAGGGATCTTTTAGGCCATACTAAGGATGTCACATTTTATTCCAAGTAAGCTGGAAAATCCTAAGGTGACATTGAACTTAAAATTACTAATTTTTCTTTTAATGCAATAGAATTACTCAAGCTCAGAGCGACCAGTGAGAAGGAAATTGCAATAGTTCTGAGAGAGATGATAACATTGGCCTTGAGATGTGGTCCGATAATGGACGAAGTTTGCTGTTGGGTTGGATGTGCTGTGAAAAGCAATAAAATAAATCTAGGTTGATCCAAGAACTCTAAAGCAATTGGAAAAATGAATGGATGTTCTATGTCTTGGAGTGAAAGTCACTCAGTTATGGCCAAATCTTGGCGACCCTGTGGACTACACAGTCCACAGAACTGGCAAAGAGTCAGCTGTGGAGGGGAAAGAGAGATTTGGGACACATTACTTTTGAGATATAGGTCTATCTATGAGTATATTGGAAGTCACCATAATTTGAGAATAGCAATGTAATCAAATTCATGGAATTTTTATGAAGATTAAATTAGTAATGACATGTAAGCCCTTCTAGAACAATGCCTTGCATGCTAAGTCATTTCAGGCCTAACTCTTTGCAACCTCATGGACTGTATTCTGCCAGGCTCCTGTGTTAATGGGATTCACCAGACAAGAATGTTGGAATGGATTGCCATGCTCTCCTTAGGGAAGGAATCCACACCTCTATCTCTGGGTCTCCTACATTGGCAAGCAGGCTCTTTACCACTACTACCACCCAGGAAGCCCAGAACAGTGCCTAAAACACAGGGCTCAATAGGGTAAGAAGCTGGGCAATGACTCAGAGAGGAGATCAGAAGCAAGGAGTAGATTTGGTGGAGTCTGAGCATCTGGTGATAGTTAAACTGGTTGTGAGTAGATGAAATAACCTAGGTATTCAGTTCAGTTCAGTTCAGTTCAGTGGCTCAGTCACATCCAACTCCTTGTGACTCCATGAATCGCGGCATGCCAGGCCTCCCTGTCCATCACCAACTCCCAGAGTCTATCCAAACCCATGTCCATTGAGTTGGTGATGTCATCCAGCCATTTCATCCTCTGTTGTCCCGTTCTCCTCCGGCCCCTGATCCTTCCCAGCATTAGGGCCCTTTCCAATGAGTCAACTCTTCGCATGAGGTGGCCAAAGAATTGAAGTTTCAGCTTCAATAGCAGTCCTTTCAATGAACACTCAGGACTGATCTCCTTTAGGATGGACTGGTTGACTCTCCTTGCAGTCCAAGGGACTCACAAGAGTCTTTTCCAACACCACAGTTCAAAAGCATCAATTCTTCGGCACTCAGCTTTCTTCACAGTCCAACTCTCACATCTATACATGACCATTGGAAAAACCATAGCCTTGATTAGACGGACCTTTGTTGGCAAAGTAATGTACCTGCTTTTAAATGTGCTATATAGGTTGGTCATAACTTACCTTTCAAGGAGTAAGCGTCTTTTAATTTCATGGCTGCAATCACCATCTGCTGTGATTTTGGAGCCAAAAAAATAAAGTCTGACACTGTTTCCACTCTTTTCCCATCTATTTCCCATGAAGTGATGGTACCAGATACCATGATCTTAGTTTTCTGAATGTTGAGCTTTAAGCCAACTTTTTCACTTGAGTATGGATAGATAAATAAGAAGCCTAGATAACTGTGTGTGAGCATGCTCAATCACTTCAATTGTGTCTGTTTCTTTGAGACCCTATCAACTGTAGCCCACCAGGCTCCCCTGTCCATGGGATTCTGCCATGCCCTCCTCCAAGGGATATTCCCGACTCAGGGATCAAACTTGCATCTCCTGCGTTGCAGGTGGATTCTTTATCGCTGAGTCAGTAAAGAGCGGGGGATGCCCTTAGATACTTGATAGCTGTTTAAATCCAGTGTTTGAACTGAGAAAAATGAAGACCTAGTAAAGGAAACTGAAAAGTACTAACCAGTGAGGAAAGAGAAGAACTTAGTGAACAGGGATAAAGACTTGATGTTTCCAACAAGACATATAGTAGGCCAGAAAGATCAAAATTAATAAATTGAGCAAAATGGTACTTTCTTTTTTGTATTAAAGTATATTTGATTCACAATACTATGTTAGTTTCATTGTACAACATAGAAATTGAATACTTTTATAGATTATACAATATAATGAGTATATTTCCCTGTGCTGTACAATTCTTACTGTTTATTTTATGCTAGAAATTTGTAACTCCTAATTCCATATCTGGACCCTCTCACCACTCTTCTCCCTACTAGTAACCACTACTTGACTTATATTTAGACTCCACACATAGGTGATATCGGACGGTATTTTTTTTCTGACTTATTTCACTAAACATAAGAATCTCCACAGTGTTGCAAATGGCATAATTTCATTTTTTATGGCTGTGTCATATTCTGTGGCACATTTTCTTTTACATCATTTTTATTGAGGTAAAAACCACAAATATATGTTTGTATGTATATAAACAAACACCCTTAAGATGTGTAAAATGATAGTGTGATACACATATTAATCATTAACTGTTAGCCATCAGTGATTTGCTTTTTTTTCTTCATATTCCTAGTCCATAGTGCATATTTACCACACTTCTTCATCCTTTCTGGAAAGTGGCACATTTTCTTTTACATCATTTTTATTGAGGTAAAAACCACAAATATATGTTTGTATGTATATAAACAAACACCCTTAAGATGTGTAAAATGATAGTGTGATACACATATTAATCATTAACTGTTAGCCATCAGTGATTTGCTTTTTTTTCTTCATATTCCTAGTCCATAGTGCATATTTACCACATCTTCTTCATCCTTTCTGGAAAAGGAAATGGCAACCTACTCCAGTACTCTTGCCTGGAAAATCCCATGGACAGAGGAGCCTGGTGGGCTATAGTCCACAGGGTCACTAAGAGTCAGACATGACTGAGCGACTTCACTTTGACTTTTCACTCTCAGGCATTGAAAAAGGAAATGGCAGTCCACTTCAGTATTGTTGCCTGGAGAACCTCAAGGACAGAGGAGCCTGGTGGGCTGCTGTCTATGGGGTCTCACAGAGTTGGACACAACTGAAGTAACTTAGCAGCAGCAGCTTCGTCCTTTCTTCTGTTGATGGACAGTTAGGTTGCTCCCACATCTTTGCGATTTTAAGTTATGCTGCTGTGAACACTAGGATACAGGTAGCTCTTTGAATTTGTGTTTTTATTTTCTTCAGATATACACTCAGCAGTAGAGTTGCTGTATCATATGGTAGCTCTATTTCCAGTGTTTGGAACCTTCATACTGTTTTTCCATAGCGTCTACACAAAGATACAAACCCCACCAAGTGTGTACTACTAGAGTTTTCTTTTCTTCACATCCTTGCCAACATGTTATTTGTAGACTTTTTGGTCATAGTCAGATATGATGTGATATCTCACTGTGGTTTTGATTTGCACTTTTCTGATGACTAGTAGGAGAAGGCAATGGCAGCCCACTCCAGTACTATTGCCTGGAGAATCCCATGGATGGAGGAGCCTGGTGGGCTGCAGTCCATGGTGTTGCTAAGAGTCGGACACGACTGAGCAACTTCACTTTGACTTTTCACTCTCATGCACTGGAGAAGGAAATGGCAACCCACTCCAGTGTTCTTGTCTGGAGAATCTCAGGGACAGGGGAGCCTGGTGGGCTGCCGTCTGTAGGGCTGCACAGAGTCAGACACAACTGAAGTGACTTAGCAGCAGATGACTAGTAATATTGAGGATTATATCATGTGCCTATTGGCCATCTGTATATCTTCTTTGGAATAATGTCCATTCAGGTCTTCTGCCCGTATTTTAATTGGGATGTTTGTTTTTGATGTTGGTTTGTGTGAGCTCTTTATACATTTTCATTTGCCTCAAGATATTTTTGATTTCCTCTTCAGTTTTATCATTGACCTATTGGCTTTTTAATAACATATTTTTAGTTTCCAAGTGTTTGTGCTTTTCCCATTTTTTTTCTTCCTGTAATTGTTTTTTAGTTTCATACCATTTTGGTGGGAACAAAAGTTTGAAGTAATTTCTATGTCCTTAAAATTTGTTGAAACCTGTTTTCTGACCTAGTATGTGATGTATCCTGAAGAATGTTCCATATGTACTTAAAAAGAAAGTGCATTCTGCTGTTTTTTTTAATGGAATGTTCCATAGATATCTTTTCACTCCAACTGGTTGGCCTACTGTGTCACTAAGACCACAACTGCATTATTGGTTTTCTGTCTGGATGATCTGTCCATTGATGTAATTGGGATGTTAAATTCCCTACTACTGTTGTATTGTGGTCAATTTCTTTCCTTTATATCTGCTAATATTTGATTTACATATTTAGGTCTTCTCATATTGGGTGTGTATATGCTAATAAGTGTACTATCATCTTCTTGTATTGACCTTTTTATCACTGCATGATACTCTCCTTTGCCTTTTGTTATGCAATCTGTTTCAAAGACTTTTTGTCTAGTATAGCTATGACTGTCTCCACTTTCTTGTTTCCATTTGCATGAATTTTTTTTCATGTCCTCACTATCAGTCTGTCTTTAGTTCTGAAATGCTTCTCTTGTAAGTGGCATATAGATGGGTCTTTTGACTAGATTGTGTGTTCCATTAACATTTAAAGTAATTATTGGAGATATGCACTTCTTGAAATGTCCATTGATGTAATTGGGATGTTAAATTCCCTACTACTGTTGTATTGTGGTCAATTTCTTTCCTTTATATCTGCTAATATTTGATTTACATATTTAGGTCTTCTCATATTGGGTGTGTATATGCTAATAAGTGTACTATCATCTTCTTGTATTGACCTTTTTATCACTGCATGATACTCTCCTTTGCCTTTTGTTATGCAATCTGTTTCAAAGACTTTTTGTCTAGTATAGCTATGACTGTCTCCACTTTCTTGTTTCCATTTGCATGAATTTTTTTTCATGTCCTCACTATCAGTCTGTCTTTAGTTCTGAAATGCTTCTCTTGTAAGTGGCATATAGATGGGTCTTTTGACTAGATTGTGTGTTCCATTAACATTTAAAGTAATTATTGGTAGATATGCACTTCTTGAAATTTTATTACTTGCAACTTAAAAAAAGAAATTCTTCCCTGTTTGTTTTTCTTTTAGTTTCTTCTCTTGCAGTTTGATGATTTTATTTAGCTGTATGCTTATGCTAATTTATTTGTGTTTTTTGTGTGTATATATTGCAGGTTTATGACTATTGTATGTCAGCCTATATCTATATCTATTTGTTTTAAACATGTAGTCCTTTAAGTTCAAGTATACTCTGACAGATTATATTTTTGTTACATCCTTCCCATTTTGTGTTTCTGATGCCGTGTTTTACATTTTTATGCTTGAAAGTGAAAGTGAAGTGGCTCAGTCGTGTTCGATTGTTTGTGAACACCCCGTAGACTGTAGCCCATCAGGCTCCTCCATTTTTATGTTTATCCCTTTACTAATTACTATAGTTTTACTTGATTTTATAATTTTTTTGTCTTTTAATCTTTGTACTAGCTTGTTGACTCAGATGGTAAAGAATCTGCCTGCAATGCAGGAGACTTGGGTTGGGAAGATCCCTGGAGAAGAGGATGGCAATCCACTCCGGTATTCTTGCCTGAAGAATCCCATAGATAAGGAGACTGGCAGGTTACAGTCCATAGGGTCTCAAAGAGTTGGCCACAACTGAGTGACTAACATTTTCACTTTTCACCAGCTTATTTAAGTGATTGATTCTCAGCCTTTATTGTATATTTGCTTTTAGTTTTTTCCTCTCCTATATAAAATTACTTGCTTTTCTTTTCCACTTAGAGAAGATCCTTTAACATTTCCTTCAGGATCAGTTTAGTACTGATAAACTCTTTCAGTTTTTGCTTGTCTGAGAAGTTCTTTATCTCTCTTAATTCTAAATTATAATCTTGCTGGGTAGAGTATCATAGGTTGCTTTACCTTTCAGCTTTTTAAATATATCTTGCCACTCCTTTATGGCCTGCAAGGATTTTGCTCAAAAATCAGCTGATAACCTGCTGAGATTCCCTTGTAAATGATTCATTGTTTAACTCTTGATGACTTTAGAGTTGTCCCTTTAAATTTTGCCATTTTAATTTTGATATATCTTAGTGTGGGTCTCCTTGAGTTCATCTTGTTTGGGACTCTCTTTGTTTTCTGTACCATGATGTATTTCCATCTTCAGGCATAGGAAGTTTTCAAACACAATTTAATTAAACACATTTTTAACCCCCTTCTCTCTGTTCTCCTTCTGCGACCACCATAATGTAAATGCTGGTGCACTTGATGGTCTCAAAGATTCTTTAAGCTGGTTACACTTTTTTTTCATTTTCTTTTTTGTTTGTTTGTTTTTTGTTTTTCTGATTGGGGAATTTCCATTATTCTATATCCCAGATTTCTTATGTGTTCTTCTATATCACCTAGTTTGATATTCATTCCTTCCACAGTGTTTTTCATTTCATTTATGGTATTCTTCAGTTCTGATTATCTTTATATATATTTCTTCTAGTTTCTTGTTAAAAATTATCTCTGTTCATCTTTTCTCTCTCTCTCTCTCTAATTCAGTTGGCATTCTTATTACTAATTCTTCAAATTCTTTATCAGGTAAGTTGTTTATTTCTGTTTCATTATTTGTGGGGCTTTTTTTTTTTCAGGGTTCCCATCTCATCCTCTTAACTGAGTTGAATTCCTCTGTCTTCTCATTTTGCTTATGTTTCTCTGTGTCTATGAAATTTCACCTATGAAATTAGATGAAACAATAAAGTGTGGCAGTCTTTAAAGTGTGTGTGTCTATGAAATTTGGTGAAACAGTTAACTGTGGCAGTCTTTAAAGTGTGTCCTTAGTGGGAGTGTCATTATACAATTGGCGTGTGCCCAATGGCTTTAATTGCAGAGCTGAATCTAATGTGAAAACAAGTCAGGTCTTTCCCCAGGCTGCGTTGGCAGCAGTCACCTTGGTAGGAAGTAGGGCTGGAGCTGAGGTACTAGGGCTGGAGCCAGGTGTGAGAGAGGGCTTCTCCTATGCTCAGCGGCCATCACAGCACCAGCACCCTTGGCCTTAGAGGGAACCACTGATGGAACAAGAGAGGCTAGTGTGGGTGCTCAGCACAGCTCAGGGCACAGGGTGTGCAGGTTCAGCTGTCATCAGAGACCTGGTTTGCCGCTGATGTGCCACCTATGAAATCACCAGGAATTGCTGCCTCCTCACTATGCAGACTCAGGGTTTCAGTCCCAACAGTATCTCACGGTTGAGCTTTTTCCTCATTCATGCCAACCCTTCTTCCAGCACGGAGCAGCAGCACAAGGCAAACTGTGCTGGAGTATTTGCTTGGCTCAGACTCAGGCATGTACCAAGGTGGTCACAGAGGGAAAAAAAAAAAACAAAACTAATCAGCCAGTTTTGTGGTTTCAATGTGGCCCCTCCTTCCTGCTTCAGGTGCAAGCAAATATTGGTATACTCTTCATGAGCAGAAATTGGGCTTCCCACAACCCTCCTATTAACTCACTGACTCTTCAATCAGCCAAATGGGCTGAGCTTCCCTTTGTCAGACCCCAGAGCTGGGGTGCCCAAAATGTGCTTTTAACAGTTCACTTTGCAGGGGAGGTCTCCACCTTTATAATCTCTTTTCCTCTGAGTCTTCTCCCAGGGGTACAGTCTTGACCTGATCACATCTCTTTCTCTCCCATCCAATTCCACATGGATCTTTCCTATAACCTTTGTTGTACAGAAGTGTTTCTGCTAGTCTCCAGTTAGTTTTTAGTGAGAATTGTTCTAGATGCAGATGTATTTTTGATGTATTCCTGGGAGAGGTGAGTTTCACATCCTCCTACACTGCCATCTTGATTCCCTCTTCCCCAAAATGGTATTTTCTTATTGAAGCACTCAAAGGCATTGAGATTTCACAAATGTAATTTGTTCTAACTGAACCCACATTGGCAAAATATGACTCCTGATCCTTATTTTAATTTCATCTCAGAAATATTTGCATTAAAAATGTACCTTAAATTTTTATTAGAGATCTATATGAAGGCTGCATGTTTAGTCTCCAAAAGTCATCATAACATATGGCATGTGCTCATATTCTGTGTTCTTTCCTGACTGCATTCTACAATATACCAAATATCACCAAAGGTGTTTCACTGTCTATATTTGGTATTCAACTACATGCAGCCCCATGGACTATATAGTCCATGGAATTCTCCAGGCCAGAATACTGGAGTGGGTAGCCTTACTCTTCTCCAGGGATCTTCCCAATCCAGGGATCAAACCTAGGCCTCCCACATCACAGGTGGATTCTTTACCAACTGAGCCATCAGGGAAGCTCTCAACTACATGTAATGATTTTTATTTTGTTTTATTTTACCTTACTATTAGATAATTATTTCCTGACAAAACTTCTATGTTGAGCCTGGTACCTTGGAGGCCTCAGAGTCCAAAATAGAATGTACCAGAATCAACTAATGACTTAGGAATGAATGGACAATGCTATTTTCCTTCAGAGGGACAAAAATCCAATTTAATTTACCAGGAAAGGAAGAAAGAATACTGCATTGTCTATTTTCATGTACACATAAGCAACAAAACACACACAAACACATACATTCATGCATATTTAATATATTTCTAAAATGTTAACTAGGACAAAAATGGACACTTTCAAACAGAGCAAGATCATATTAACAGCTTATCATATCCAATAGAATATTGCCAAAAGGTATAGTACAAAAGAAACACTTAAGTTAAACATATAATGTTATAGAACAAGAATTCTTTCTCTAGTCAACAAGTAGTCCAGAGATCTGCCAGTTGCTCAACCTCATGACCTGAGGTGACAGAAGATTCATAGCAAAGTAAAACCAGCTGTATGTGCGTGTTGAGGACCCACTGACTGACTGAATCCTTGAATCCATGTACAAACACAAATACAAATGTGCATACCCTGTGTGTCTGCTTCCTCTCAACTCCCCTGATTAGGTGGGATAAAGGCTCGGGCACAGGTTTAATGTAATTGCTAGTAAATATGGTAGCTATTTTCTTTTACTAAAGTTACAAAAATTCTTTGGATTTTATATCAGGGACTAAATTTGTAATGGAAAATGATGTTTGATGGTGTTTAAATGCAGAGTATGTCACTTTATAAAGCATAGGACTCTTTTAAGTTATTTTTTTTTTAGCTTCTTGACATATGTCACCATTTGGAATTCTGCTCTCATGGGATAAATGCCAGATTACATGGTGTAGTATTTTTATCCTCTGTACTTTCGCTGTAGAAGCATACAACATCAAAGGAAAGGCAGATCACTCACATCAGCAGAAAATGGAATAGGACTATAATATGCTGGCTTTGATCTTGCCTTCTAGTAATTATCTTGGTTACATGCATGCATTGAGAGTAAGATTTGAATTAATAAGGCCAAGAAATCCTAGAAAATGTAAGAGGTATCCTTGAATATAAACTTCACCCATCTTCAAAATGATAGATTGCAGTGGAGCCTATGGAGTTGTTAATTTAAAGCATTAATCCTGAAATGTTATTCTCTCTTAAACTTGTCACTTCTGTGTTAATACAGCAATCTTGGCAATTAAGACATTATCACTTATAAGTCCAACTCACCTCTAGTAAATGCTATTTAGCTAACATTCTTCTGTTTCATACAAGTTTTCACATAACAGGACCTAAGGTAAAATTTATTACATTTCTTTTTTTTTAAGTTATTATCATAGCTCAGTCCACCATCATTAAAAACTAGTTTGATATTGCCTTCAGAAAGATATTGCTTCTGATGCAGAAAGTAAATAATGTCATCAACATCTGCATAGAATTTATCCAACTGAGTGAAAGAATATGATATTCTGAGTCAGTCTTTTCATTTCCCATTTGTTTGTTTACCAGTATTTATTGCTACATTAGGTGGAGAGGATTCTATTTTTACTTCTATGTGAATAAAAATTACCATGTCTATTAGAAGCTATGCTTCAGAAATATCAAGGATTAATGCTCTCTGGACATTAGAACACTTTTAGCAGCAAAATATTCTGTTCATATCATAAGGAGAAACCTGAATAAACTTTGTAGACAACTCAATATGTCTGCAATATTTGAGGATTCAATTCACTTTGTAACTGATTAGCTACGAAGTGTGAGAGGCATAGCACTTATTCGACACCAAATGGTAGGTGCTTTGCTTATATGAAACTGTCTCACCAAACACTATGTATTAGTCTAACTGGAGACTACTTCACCTACAGAAATATCAAGACTGCTATTATAAACTCATTAACTAATCCGTACCTGAAATAAATGAGAACCAATGCATTTCATTTGTATCTACCAAATGCAAGTTAAACATACGTGAATAGAGCTATAAGCTAGGATAATACAGAGGCAAGCCTCTGCTCCCTTCCACATCATACAAAAAGATGTTTTAAATCTTACAAAGCAGGGTTAAAGTCCATAGGGTTGCTGAGGGTCGGGCATGACTGAGCAACTTCACTTTGACTTTTCACTTTCGTGCACTGGAGAAGGAAATGGCAACCCACTCCAGTGTTCTTGCCTGGAGAATCCCAGGGAAGGGGGAGCCTGGTGGGCTGCCGTCTATGGAGTCGCACAGAGTCGGACACGACTGAAGTGACTTAGCAGCAGTAGCAGAGGCCATTAGTGGAGCAAGCTAACTAAAGAACAAACTTCTTTGAAGAAACCTTCCTTCTTGGGATTAAAAATAGTTCCTGATTCCCTCTAATGAATTCAACTCATTGTGTAATAAATGAGGGTTGAGAAAGCAAGGATTTCTTTCCAAGGAAACAGCAACCACTGTTTTTATGTGTTTTTTTTTTTTAAGTGTTGTGAATTCTGTTTTGTGGTACCCGCAATAATAAAATTATTTACTTCCTAAAAGTAGTGTTTTAATTGGGTCTAGTGACTTTTCAAAGGAGTTCAGTATAAGGTACACTTGAAAATAAGGAAAAGTCCAGAGCTGTGATAGGAAATAATATGTACTCTTCTTCCCTGTCACAGACTCATGTTTCTCATATGCTCTAAGACACGGTGCAAATTTGCCTCTGTTTGGTTATTTATGAATTGGGTTGTTGTTTAGTCATTCAGTCGTGTCCAACTCTTTGCGACACCATAGACTGTAGCCTGCCAGGCTCCTCTGTCTATGGGATTTCCCAGGCAAGAATACTGAGGGTGTTGCCATTTCCTCCTCCAGGGCATCTTTCTGACCCAGGGATTGAACCCAGGGTTCCTGCACTGCGAGCAGATTCCTTACCACTGAGCCACCAGAGAAGCAGGTATGAATTGGGATAGGAGCCAAATCAGAACCAAAGTCCAGGGAAAAGTGAGACTTGGTTTGCACCCACCTCCTAAGTGCTGACAACCAAGACAATCATACTTATAAGCATGTGCTAGCTTCCCAGATGTTATGAGAAAAATGAGACATATTGGAAGTTTACAGACCAAAGTTAGCTAACCAAAGGTAAGCATCCAGTCTTTAGCATCTTAAAAGAGACATGAATCTCATCATGACTGAAACTGAAGTGCTTGAGGAATTTGTTAATTTAGGGGAGATAAAGGTACATGAGCATGTACCTGTGGTATACACCTTGTGGTGTATACCACAAGGATCAGAAATATTCATTAAAAATAGGGCACATGTATCACTCAGCAGGCTATCTAGACAAAAATGAGTGAACCTCAGCAATCGCAGTTGGCCTCTTATTGCAAAAATTCATCTGGTCTCAGTAGCTTGCATCCCTGCCAACCAAAATTCTGAAAACTGTGTTTTTTCCCCTCTCTAACATCGCCAAGTTCCTTGCAGATTTAAGTGTTGGAGAAAGGTCAACGGAGTTAAAGCAGTGGCTGGGAGGACTTCCCATATAAGCAAAGCCCATTCCCAGTGGGTGTTAGATGTTCGTTTTTCCAGCTGAATGAAATCCAGCAGGGTCAGGCTTGGACTGAGGCTCACACCTACCCAGTCCCTTCAGCAGGGTTGGGATGTTATTAAAGTCGGCTGATTAGGGAGCAATGTGTGTGTCGGCATCCATCAGCCAGGGAAGTGCAACACACCACTCCAATCTGGCAAGGCATTCAGCTTGGCTGGTGTTCTCACCACCGCCCAATAGTCTGAGCACAAGGGTTCTCTCCCTGTGCACTAAATGACTGTGGTACACTCTTCCAAAAGAAGGAAATATAAGACATCCAGAGTGTTTAGGAACACCAAAGCTTCCTTCTCTGGTTTTTACTTGAACATAAAAGATATTTAAAATGCCTAAAGTTATTTTGTACCAGAAATGTACTGATTTCAATATCAGCCCAGGATATAAAAGTAAATTATTTTAGTAATAGAACACGGTGGTGCAAAACCCCCTCAACAAACAACAGCTCCTTCGTGATCTCCAAGCCTATCAATTACATTTTATTATTTCTCTAAGTTGTGGCATTGAAAAAATTTTAGTGTGAGGTTGTTTATAGCACTGGCCTATTTCTTCAGAATGCCTAAAACAAAGAGACTGCCCTACAAATGACAGACTGTAATTTCCATATTTCTACAAATCTCTTTCATTTCCTAAATAAACAATAGAAATTTCTATCTGAGGTCTCTGTGACCTGATGACTCAGCCAATAATTCAAACTCCTTGTGCTTCATGTAAGCAAGATTTTGGAGACCTGTGGATTTAAGGGCCGTGCTGGAAAGACAATGGGTGAGTTTTTATTCCCACTAATTGTGTGCTATATGGGCTGAGGGTTGACTCACTTGCTTTAAGTGAATCATTTGGGGAGAAATAGAAGTTAGTGGAAGCTTCCAGTCCAGCATTCATTCCTCTGATTTTGCCCATACATTTCACTTAAAATACAGGCTCCAGGGACATGCTATTCTGGGCTATCTAAGGATAAGGGTATATGATTGTTTTCTTGTGGCTGCCAACCACATGGTATCATTTCATAGATATAATTATGACCCTGATCTAGGACTTTACTACTGAATTAAATGCTGAAGATTCCTGTTCCCCTGCCAACTGAGATGATGACTTTTTGTGGGGAGCTCATTTAAATCATAATAGTCATTTTTAAAATTAAGTAGATTAAATGATATTATAGTTTAAAATTTTGTGAAGCTTGACTTAACATTTATAAAAAAATTAATAAATTTTTAAAAAATCTCACCTAAAAAGAAGTACTTCTCCAACCTTCAAGATGATGATATTACTAAAAGGCATATGACAGTAATA
>SJYC01041644.1:0-14877 GCA_006408675.1 Madoqua kirkii | reverse complement strand
TATGATGTTGTGATGCAATTATTTCAACAAGTTCAGACTTTGTCAATAAAATATTTCCTCAGTGAAAAGTCATCACATTATTTGAATATCTATTTTAAGTTCTTTTTGTACATAAAAATTTGTTTTCTATTCCAAATCCATGGTATGCTTATCCACACAACTGCCATCTTGGATTCACAATGGTCAGGTTGATAGCTAGTGCTATTTTTATGCTATTTGGAATTTTTATTTCTGTCCAATTTAAAGATTTTAAGTTGCCGATATCAATAAGGCTACTTGTGTCAGGGTCCATATTTTGAACACAACCCCAAAATGAACAGGGATTCCCAGGTAGTGCAGTGGTAAAGAATCTGCCTGCCAATTCATGAGATGCAAGAGACTCAGATTCAATTTCTGAGTTAGTAAGATCCCTTGGAAGAGGATATGGCAACCCATTCCAGTATTCTTGCTTGGAAAAGTCCATGAGCAAAGGAGCCTGGCGGGCTAAAGCCCATGGGATCACAAAGAGCTGGACACATGACAAAGCAACTAAGTATCCATACACCAAAATAAGCTGATCTGAACTAGAGACCAGTGAGTTCATTTGTTTGATGAACTAGATTTTCATTGAAGAAATTGTTACTGAACTCATATTTGGCTGCTCACTGCTCAAAAGTCAATATTTGAGAGACAATTGTTGATTGGAAAAAGGAAGTTTGCTTATTCGGGAGGCCAGCAACCTTGGAAGAAGTCAGACTCATGAACAAGAACCAACTCCAGGGTTCTACTTGACTGTAAAAGTTTTTTTAAGAGAAAATAATATCAATCATTGAAATACGGGATCAGATTCTTTGCCATCTTTCATTGTGTGCAGGTTTGTTGACATCTTGTGATCTACTTTAGATGTTATCTTGTTCACACAGTATGTTTCCAGGGTTACTGAAAGGGCAGATGAGGAAGAGATCTTGTCACCCATTAACTGCTTGTTCTCCATTTCTACTTCTTCAATCTAAGAAAAGAATCAACAGGTTAGACAAGGCATTGTGTGATCAAAAGATCTGAGAGGTATGTCTAGGCTAGAGATTGGTGAAGCATGGGGGATTTGGGGTAAAAGTTAAGTTAAAATTTAGCTTTGCTAAAGGGACAAGGCAAAGGGCCTCCTGCAATGAGTTGCTGCCTGCAGAGCAGCTTACAAAATCTGATTTACCAAGTATGAGTCTTGTTTATTCCAATCAACTTCATTCTCACTGTCACCTACTCCAACTCTAGTCTTTCACTTCTACCTCTTTCAAGTACATATCAACACCTCCACACATACAGTGTGGTGTGATCAATGGTTCCTGTTCACAATACAAGTCAGGGCATGTTTCGGGTTGGTTTATGTGAGAGGAGAAGTTGGCTATTCACTCATCTACATGTTGTCAATCATGTCTGACAAATTCCAAGTTCTTCTACCACCAATAGCAATAAAGAAATACAACATGTATATACTCCTGGCAGAAAATCTGATTGAAGCAATTTCTTAAGAATCATGAATGGAATGGAGTAAGGACAACCCTCAATGTCTTTTATAGCCATTTAACAAACTGAATTTCACTGGACTCCTCCCATGTGCATGGGTGTTCTGCCCAAAGGTCTTCCTCTGTATTTATGAGTTAATTAACTTATTTGTTCTATTTTATTCTGGAGCTCTCTTTGAAAATGAAAATTTATAACAACATGATGCATTTGGCCTGCTCTGGTTAAAGTTAAATACTGCCTTTTTAATTTTCACTTCCAGCAGAAGATATGTGACAAATGACATAGTAATTTTCCTATTTCTTCATGTTCATAAAACATTGATAATATGATTTTTACCTTCCCTTTGTTCTCAATTAAATGAAATGCTTCAATACAATTAATGTGCTCTTGCAATTTAGGTTTTCTTTAGAGGTTTCTCTTGTCTCTGATTAACAGCATTTTCCATCCATTCTGAGAACCCCCGACTGCTATTCAGAATGTTCCATTATGCCTGCCAGCTATAAATACAATTGTGAACCAATATCATTTTAATTGTTTCACTAATAACTTGTTTTAAATGATTCAACAGTCATCAGGAAAGATAAGTGCTCTTGTACCCTGCAGGCTATGGGCCTGATGGTATGAGGCAATGCTGAGCACTGTATCAGAATAATGAAACCATATGCAGAAGATAATGACAAAGCACTCACACTGCTGTAAAGATAAATGAAAACAGTAGATCTTCTTTCCTCTGTAATATAACTTCCATTTCTAGTTCCCATTTCAATCATTAGACCTTCCAAACAGATTAATGCACAAATACACATATGCAACATGTCCCATCGTAATAGCCATATGCTCCCATTTTTCCAGGCAGCGTCTGAATGATGGAGTTAACGAGCTTTACAAATGCTCTTGTTAATTAACAAAAATTGTTACTTTCTCATTTGAGGGGGGCTTTATAAATTAGACTTAATTACACCAGATAATTGCAACTGCCAGGCACAGAGCAACTCCTTCTCATTCTGTTCTTTCAGTGGCAAATCAACAATTGCAACCCTTGCCTATTTGTGTAGATGAATTTAATAAGCAAACAGCTCTTTTATGTTAATGGTTTACTGGCATTCATGGGCCTGGCAGGAGAAATGTGCTGGGGGAGGTTTCGCTAATGGCAGAACATAATCACATTAATTAAAATATAACTGCCATTTAAAGATTTGTAGTGTGGAATTAGAGCATGTTGGGAACTGAGAAAATCAAGCTAGAGTGCATATTAGAACCATTACTCTGTGCTGCCCGCACAGCAGTCAGCAACCTCATGTGTCATAAATGTAATTTATGAGTGCTATTTGCTTTGAAATATATGTTTTTAGTTCACTTATTAGAATGTAAAAATTTGCAGTGTCTGCTTGAGGAGGTTCAAAATAAATTCACTAAAAGCTGAGACTCATGATCTGCTTTAACACATTCCTCAACTGTAACTTTTTAAAATTATGACTTTTATAATTTCTTTGAGTAAAACTGTCTCCTATTCTAAAGACAAATTCAAACAGTCTTCATGTTACTGTGGACTGTGTGTTTTTCATTTCTATTTCTATAATTCAGTGTAATTTTTATTGGGTCTTTAATAAATATGGTCCTTAATTTTTTGATTTTTTTCAAGGGAAGGTCAGTGAAAACTTCTCAGTACTTTAAAGTTGGGCACATGCAGAGAAGGTAGTTAAGAAAATTTCTTATAAAGTTTTTCATTAGTCTGTCCCTGAGATTCACTCATTAATTTTAAAACTATCCTTGATCTAAATCAGACCCATTTATATTACACCTACAAAAAAATATGGTTGGACAAACTCTGGATAAATCGCCAAGGGGCTATGGCAATACCTAGGGGAGAAATGCTTAACTGATTCTTAATAACATAAAAAAGATTCTAGTTTCAGAAACCAGCCAACTGTGATCAGACCCCACTTCAGCAAAGCCTTAAATCTTCAATGACAATGAATTTTTATCCCCCTTTGTTCAACTGATCTATTATGTCTCCAAATTCTAGAACTACAATTTGAGCCTTCTAAGTAGGGGAAATAGACTGAAATACAGTGTGTATGACTCTTGCAGGCTCTGCATTGCTATTTTTGTAAACTGCTTGGACAGCTTTCCAACACCAGTAACTTGAATCTGTTATAGCTAAAGAGACGAATGTTGTGCCAGCCCCAGAAAACCAACCGCCCAGCCACACTAATGAGGGATCTTTTCATGTAAAGTCCTTTGCCATAGCTGATGCTATTTCTCGAGATAAACCTTTGTTTCACTGAAGAAGTAAGGCTTCTTGGAACCAAGGATGGCTGCCCCTGGATCTTTAGTCCTGTTAGATTCCAATAGGTTCATTAGGTGGTAAAAAGCAGGCCCTTTCTGTCAGCTAATGTAGATAAGACATTAAAAATGTATTAAGGCTATGATATCGCCCCAATAATTGGAGCTTGATTTCTACTTGGGGGTGCTGGGTTGCAATTTTCTCTATACATTTTCTTACTTAGTTCCTTCAAACTCTTGACAGATCATTTTAGGGTGAATAATTGGGTTGGGGAACAGTTTCTGCCTACAGATAGAATCTGTATTATATTTGTCTTGTTCTTCGTGTATAGATCTCGTTTTGATTCGTATCTGTGACCTCTAAGGACTTAGACCTTCTGAAATGTCATTTCTAGCATGCAGAATAGTTAGAATGGCAACCATAGCCTTTACACCTGGAATGATGTCCAAGTCTGAGAGATTGAAACCATTTAACTAGTAAGAAATTGAGATTCACTTCAAGTTACGAAGTGGTTGGTGTAAGATTATGTGATGAATAAATGTGAAGATGTGGGAAACTTGGGGAAAATATCTGAAAGAAAGTGTTAGTCACTCAGTCGTGTCTGATTCTTTGTGGCCTCATGGACTGTAGCCTGCCAGGCTCCTCTATCCACGAAATTCTTCAGGCAAGAATCCTGGAGTGCATTTCCATTCCCTTCTCCAGGGGATCTTCCCAACTCAGGGGCTGAACCCAGGTCTTCTGCATTGCAGGCAGATTCTGCACCATCTGAGCTGCCAGGGAAGCCCATTGATTTTTTGCCAAATTTATTTGCCAAAGCAGTTCCTATGTTCTACTAGAACAATGAGGAGTATCTCTGATTTGGTGTTTCATGGTTAGCTGGTTTTGCTCTTAGTCTGGCTTAACTCAATTTAAGAAATATCTACTGTTCAGCCTTTGGCTAAGAACTGAAAAGTTCAAATATGAAAATGACATGACCTGTGCACTGAAATAGTCTAGGTTTCCGGGAGATAAAGAACACAAAAATAGCTATATCCAATCTCACATGAGAAATGCCAGAGTTATTAGAAACACAGAGAAGTACTTAAGCACCAAAGGAGAAAGGAAGCCCATGTTTGAAAATTTGAAAAGAAAGTGCATTATTGTACATGAACGCTTATATGGAGAATCTAGAAAAATAGTACAGATGAACCTGTTTGCAAGGCAGAAGTGGATGTGGATGTATAAAACAGACATGTGGACATGGAGTAGGGATGGGATGAATTGAGAGGTTGAAATCAATGTATGTGCACCAGCGTGTGTAGAACAGTTAGCTAGTAGGATACTGCTGTGTGGCAAAATTGCTCAACTCAATGCTCTCTGGGTGACCTAGATGGATGGGATGGAAAGGGGTGGGAAGGAGGTCCAAGAGGGAAAGGAAAAGTGTATACGTATAGCTGAGTCACTTTGTTTTATACTGGAAACTATGCAACATTGTAAAGCAACTATATCGGACATTTTTTTTAATGTACAAAACAAAATGGTATGTGCAAAAATATATATACTTTCCACCAGGGTCTCTAGTGGGAAGTAAGCATGTGGCAGGAGATGACACATAAGGGGCTAAATTTCATGCCTTTTATGGGACATTGGATGAGACGATGGAAGGCCTTCAACAAGTTCTCCACATGAGAGTGACGTGATCAGGTTTGTATATTAGATTGATCATTATATCTTAATTCAGGGAATAGATTAATAGAACAAAACTTGAGACAGAGAAACAAGTGTGTGAAGCTGGTCTAAGAGCCCAAACACTTGCAAAGATTTACAAGTAAGGAATGAGGAAAGAAAATAATATTTCTTAGGCTTCTGATGTAGAAGCTGCCTTTAGTAACTGATCCTTTCCCTTCCTTGCTTTGACTTCTGCTGTACTTTGAAAATGCAAGAACTTCAGTTTTGACTCAGTACTTTGAAGGCAGTATAGACTAAACAATCAAATAAATGACACTGGAGTGAAATGAATCTGAATTGAGATTCTGGCTCTACTATTGTACCTGCTAGCTGTGAGATTACTTTACTTGTTGGCTGTTACTTTTTGCAAGATATAAACCACTCTCAGACATTTTCTGAATTTGTAAAATTGTGTTTTTCTGCAAAAATAATAATACATTCAATGAGCTGATTTTAGAAAGTGCTTAGCACAGTGTCTGGAACATGATAAGTGATCAAGAAATGGTGTCTGCTATCACTGTTGCTTAATAAGAAATGGGGTTAAAGAAAATTTCAGATAAAATTGAAAGTTGCAATACAAGCATCTGCACTCTTGGGATCATGAATGATACTTCTTTTGTCTCCCTCAGCCAAGAGTGTCGTGTTGGAGTAGAACAGATACTTAAGAAAATGTGTCCAACATATGCAAAAATGAATGAAGTCCCTGTCTATCCTTCTGCAGATAAAGAGAACGCCAACTTGTTGTTACAGGCATGTATTTAAACCAAAAGAAAATTCCACCTGCAACACTGTATGCTCCACTAAATGTTAAATGACAAGGCAGAGTTTCCAGTAATGAGACTGGGGAATGTCATCAGTCCACAGGCACGAAGTCCAGGTTCATTGCAATTCAGCACTATAGCAAGGGGACTCAGGATGCTTAATTTAGTACTATCATTATTGTTTTTATATGAAAAGAGACTTAGAATTGGAAATAGCCACTCAACAGCTTTCCTGGATTGCCCTTATTCCAGGAATGGGTAAGTGGTTTCTTTGGGCCCTCGCTGACATGTAGAGCTTCACATACCAACTTCCCATGGCATGGGTCCCTGGTAACTGATTCTAGCTGTCAGACAGGAAAGGTGAGGATTATTCCCCAATTCTAAGCATAAAGATGAAGCTGAATCACTAAAAGTTTGCTTTCCATTTAGAAAAGAAATTTTGGAACCCAAAATAGAGCGCTTCTGGAGAACCAGTTTCTGCCTTAGTTCTCATCTTCACACTATTTCCAAGAAATTATTTCAAATGGATGGGATTTTTTTAATGAATCACTATGTGTTTTTAAATGAATATTTTTTAAATGAATCACAATGTTTTAAATAGGCAGCCTCTCTATGAAAAACCTAATAATACAATAAGAAGCAGATATCATACCACCTGTGATATAATATTGAAACAACACCAGCAGAGCAAAGCATCAACTTTACAGAAGGTGAAGAGTATTCAGGGACAATTTAAGTATATATGACTTGTGGTTGTGAGAATATCTGGTTCTTTAGAAAACAGACTAAATGTCAAGGTCTTCTCTTCATGTCTTGAATGAGCATCTTCATGTCTGAATGACCATATGAGAATGCTACATGGCAGCAGATTATACTGTTCTGGCTAGAGAAAACCTATGGCACTGACTCTGACAGCTTCAAACTATGGAATCTTTCCAAACTTGTCAGTGCTTACAGAATCTGGTTCAACTAGAAACAAAATGACCTGGATGAACACGTGACTCAAGACCAAGTGTTAATAGGTGAAGAATAATGCTGCTTAATATTTCCCTTCACATTGTTCACACGCAAACACAAATATATACTTTCTGGTTTCCTTATTCTCTGGTTCCATATTACTTTGTTTATTTTGTTGTGTGCTGTGTGTGCTCTCAGCCGCTCAGACATGTCCAACTCTTTGTGACCCCATGGACTGTAGCCTGCCAGGCTCCTCTGCCCACGGGGTTTTCCAGGTAAGAATACTGCACTGTGTAGCCATTTCCTAGTCCAGGGGATCTTCCCAACACAGGGATTCAACTTGCATCTCTTGTGTTTCCTGCATTGAGAGGCAGATTCTTTACCACTAGGGTCACCTGGGAAACCTATATTATTTTGTTAATCCTCTTTTATTGAAATATTTAATAATATACATGCATGCCCACATCTCCATCTCTCTATCTATCTGAAAGTGAAAGTAAAAGTCGTTAAGTAGTGTCTGACTCTTTGAGACCCCATGGACTCTATAGTCCATGGAATTCTCCAGGTCATCATACTGGAGTGGGTTTGCTTTCCCTTCTCCAGGGGATCTTCCCTATCTGTGCTATTTTGCCATTTTCTTGATCATTAGAACATTGGAAGAGTGCCTAGGGCATGACAGAAACACTATAAATAATATTGTTCATTGAATGGAAGGGATTTATCTCTATAGCTGAACATTTTGACATGTTCATCCAGGTAAAAAATTGTCAATATCTGGCAGGAAAAGTAACATTTTATGAGCGATGAAAGTACTCAGAAACTTCGATTTTCAGATTGTGAACTTAATCCATATCCCACTCGTGCTCCAGATATTTAAAAATGATTGATACAGTAGTAACTTTATAAAACCATGACAGTGTGGTTGTGCTTTAGTCATTCAGTTGTGTCCAACTCTTTATGACCATTTGGACTGTAGCCTGCCAGGCTCCTCTGTCCATGGGATTCTCCAGGCGAGAATACTGGAGTGGGTGGCCATGATTTCTCCAAGAGATCTTCCCAACCCAGGGATTGAACCCACATCTCCTCCACCTCTTGCATTGCAGGCAGGTTTTTATCGTTGAGCCACCAGGGAAGCATCATATTCCATTTATAGTTATTACAAAATATTAACCATATTACCTATGTTATACAATATATCCTAGTAGCTTATTTTACACATAATAGTTTATACCTCTTAATCCCTATTGCCCCATCTATCATGGTTTTTAATGCTAGGTATCAATAGCATTTCAACAGTCTTGACATCTTGACATTTATCCTCATAATAAAACAAATAAAATTGGCAAATAGTTGAAAAGTTTGATCAGGAAAATATATATATATATTGTTACCAAATTTTGTCTTCTCATCCAAAAAGTTAGTAGAAATTCTTATTAAAGGTTTTGAAAATATTTCACTAAAACTTTGTGTTTTTTATATTGCGTATGATTCTTTGGTTTATTTTGATTGCTATTTTTATTTAAAACATGACATTTTAACTACACTTTTCAAAATTACTTACAAATTATGTGCATAAATTGCTATATACATTTATGTATGGGTATATATTTTTTCTAGTCTTAGTAGCTTAGGACCTCTAGTGAGTGTGTGCAACTAAGTTGCTTCAGTTTGTGTCCCACTCTGTGCAACCCCATGGATTGTAGCCTACCATGCTCTTTTGTCCATGGAATTCTCCAGGCAAGAATACTGAGGTGGGTTGCCATGCCCTCCTCCAGGGGATCTTCCCAACTCAGGGTTCAAATCCATCTGTTTTATGACTCCTGTATTGACAGGCAGGTTCTTTACGTCTAGCACCACCTGGGAAGCCCAGGACCTCTAGAGTAACACTTAATAATAGTAATGTAATGTAATGTATCACTTTTATTTCTTACTTTAATAAGAATGCTTTTTATGTTCATCCTTTTTTAAAATTTATTTATTTTAGTTGGAGGCTATTTACTTTACAATATTGTGGCTGTTTTTACCATATATTGACATAAATCAGTCATAGGTGTACATGTGTTCCCCATCCTGAACCCTCCTCCTACCTCCCTCCCCATCCCATCCCTCAGGGTCATAACTTTTCAAAATTACTTACAAATTATGTGCATAAATTGCTATATACATTTATGTATGGGTATATATTTTTTCTAGTCTTAGTAGCTTAGGACCTCTAGTGAGTGTGTGCAACTAAGTTGCTTCAGTTTGTGTCTCACTCTGTGCAACCCCATGGATTGTAGCCTACCATGCTCTTTTGTCCATGGAATTCTCCAGGCAAGAATACTGAGGTGGGTTGCCATGCCCTCCTCCAGGGGATCTTCCCAACTCAGGGTTCAAATCCATCTGTTTTATGACTCCTGTATTGACAGGCAGGTTCTTTACGTCTAGCACCACCTGGGAAGCCCAGGACCTCTAGAGTAACACTTAATAATAGTAATGTAATGTAATGTATCACTTTTATTTCTTACTTTAATAAGAATGCTTTTTATGTTCATCCTTTTTTAAAATTTATTTATTTTAGTTGGAGGCTATTTACTTTACAATATTGTGGCTGTTTTTACCATATATTGACATAAATCAGTCATAGGTGTACATGTGTTCCCCATCCTGAACCCTCCTCCTACCTCCCTCCCCATCCCATCCCTCAGGGTCATCTCAGTGCACCAGGCCTGAGCACTCCGTCTCATGCATCAAACCTGGACTGGAGATCTATTTCACATATGATAATATACATGTTTCAATGCTATTCTCTCAAATGATCCCACCCTCCCCGTCACCCACAGAGTCCAAAAGTCTGTTGTTTACCTCAGTGTCTCTTTTGCTGTCTCACATATAGGGTTATTATTACCATCTTTCTAAACTCCATATATATATATATGTTAATATACTATACTGATGTTTTTCTTTTTGACTTGCTTCACTCTGTATAATAGGCTCCAGTTTCATCCACCTGATTAGAACTGATTCAAATGCATTCTTTTTAATAGCTGAGTAATATTCCATTGTGTAGATGTACCACAGCTTTCTAATCCATTCATCTGCCAATGGACATCTAGTAGCTTCCATGTTCTGGAACATTTTTACGCTGTTGGTGGGAATGCAAACTAGTACAGCCACTATTGAGAACACTGTAGAGATTCTTTAAAAAACTGGAATAGAATTGCCATATGACCCAGCAATCTCACTGTGGGGGCATACACACTGAGGAAACCAGAAATGAAAGAGACACATGTACCTCAATGTTCATTGCAGCACTGTTTACAATATGTTCATCCTTTTATTATTATTCAAAAAAATCTTTTTAAGATTTTTTTTAATGTAGACAATTTTTTAAATCTCTATTGAATTTGTTATAATATTGCTTCTGTCTTATGTTTTGGTGTTTTGGCCTTGAGACGTGTGGGATCTTTGCTCCCCAACAGGATTGAACCTGCTACCTTGCAATGGAAGGCAAAGTTTTAACCGCTGGACTGATAGGGAAGTCCTTCAACAAAAACTGTTGAATATTTACTGTATATTAGAAAATGCCCTAGAGTCTTGGGATGTATCAGTGAACAATACTGGACAAGCAATTTCAAGCTTCTGAGACAACATTCTAGCAAGGGAGACAGTCAACAACAAGTGTAATAAATAGGTAAGCAGTGTAGTATATTGGATGTTGATAAATACAATGGAACAAAATTAAAAGTAAGGCAGTGTCTAGGGTTTGAGAATGACAAACCAATAAGAGGAACTAAAATTTTAAATACAATGGTCAGAGGAGACCTACTGGAGTAGACATTTCAGTAGAGGCATAAAGGACAGTTTCTAACACATCTTCTGTAGCACTGGCTGATTATGTTTTCTCAATTTAACTTAATTTGATTACAGAATTTGTGTGTGTCTAAAATTTTTTCTATAATATTGCATTTAAAATTTATTAACATCATTGTCTATAATTAGTAGCCATGTGATTTCTCAAACTCTTTCATATCTCAAACCTAATATCCTTTTTAAAAAATCGGTTTATATAGAATATATCTTTGTCTCTTTAAAGTACTAGATTTAGTTTTATTTATTGTGTTTATATTTTGTTAATTGTTATTATTATTAATTCTTTTGAACATTTTTCAGATTTGTCACTTTTTTTCCACTTACTTGAATATTTGCATAGCTATCCTTTTTTCTAAAACATTCATTTGAATATAGAATAGAAGCTCTTACTAACCAACACAAGGACAAAATTAATATAATAGCCCTGGATTTTACCTTTAGAATAGAATATGTATTCATGAGTCTATGTTGATATAAATATAAAATAAAAAATTCACTCATATTTTCCAAGAAATATCATTTGGACATATCTCTTAGATCTCTTACACTTATTTAGTTTGTTGGTTTCTTTCTTTTTGAAACTGAAACTCTGAAAATATTTCTAGATTTATTGACTAAAATGTTATCCCACAGCTATTTTCTTTTTCAGTTTAACTGAAGGTTTGTCTCTCATAGTTTTTTTACCTTATAAACAGACTTTACTTCAGTATGTGCAAGTCTTTGGGAAAATCCAGATATTTCTGACTCACTTTATGCAAGGCTTATTCCCCAATTCGTAGTCACTTTTTTATGGCCCTAATCCTCTGTTGTTACATAAGTTTAAACTGCTATTTCTCTCACATTGTAGAAGAACAAAATTGGCCCTGAATACTTCTATATCTTGTACAAAAGAAAAAGAGAAAAACAACTAGAATCCCAGGAGTAAGAGAAAAAAATTAAAGATCTACAGAGATCCACATAGTAAATTATTTTATTCACAAATTATTATTAATTCTTTTGAACATTTTTCAGATTTGTCACTTTTTTTCCACTTACTTGAATATTTGCATAGCTATCCTTTTTTCTAAAACATTCATTTGAATATAGAATAGAAGCTCTTACTAACCAACACAAGGACAAAATTAATATAATAGCCCTGGATTTTACCTTTAGAATAGAATATGTATTCATGAGTCTATGTTGATATAAATATAAAATAAAAAATTCACTCATATTTTCCAAGAAATATCATTTGGACATATCTCTTAGATCTCTTACACTTATTTAGTTTGTTGGTTTCTTTCTTTTTGAAACTGAAACTCTGAAAATATTTCTAGATTTATTGACTAAAATGTTATCCCACAGCTATTTTCTTTTTCAGTTTAACTGAAGGTTTGTCTCTCATAGTTTTTTTACCTTATAAACAGACTTTACTTCAGTATGTGCAAGTCTTTGGGAAAATTCCAGATATTTCTGACTCACTTTATGCAAGGCTTATTCCCCAATTCGTAGTCACTTTTTTATGGCCCTAATCCTCTGTTGTTACATAAGTTTAAACTGCTATTTCTCTCACATTGTAGAAGAACAAAATTGGCCCTGAATACTTCTATATCTTGTACAAAAGAAAAAGAGAAAAACAACTAGAATCCCAGGAGTAAGAGAAAAAAATTAAAGATCTACAGAGATCCACATAGTAAATTATTTTATTCACAACAGTTTACTTTGTTTCTTTCCATTTTTTGTTCACATGAACTCCAGGAGATAGCGAGGGACAGGGAGGCCTGGTATGATACTGTCCATGGGAACATCGCAAAGAGTCAGACAGGACTTAGCAATTGAACAACAACAGTAATTCTCTAGTGAATAAAGAAGAGGCCAGCCATTTCTGCTGCACCACATTTAATCACAGCTTAACTGAAGACAAGATTAATTCTGTAGCAAGGTGGTGATCTCACCACTAATAGAAGGTAAACAAATACTTTAACCACCATAGCAAAAATAGCATAAATACTAGTGTCTAAGGCATGTTTGGAGCAGGCAATGGCACCCCCCTCCAGCACTCTTGCCTGGAAAATCCCATGGACGGAGCAACCTGGAAGGCTGCCGTACATGGGGTTGCTGAGCATTGGACATGACTAAGCAACTTCACTTTCACTTTTCACTTTCATGCATTGGAGAAGGAAATGGAAACTACTCCAGTGTTCTTGCCTGGAGAATCCCAGGGATGGGAGAACCTGGTGGGCTGCCATCTATGGGGTTGCACAGAGTCGGACACGACTAAAGCAACTTAGCAGCAGCAGCAAAGGCATATTGGACTGAACTATTGGTCAAACAAACAGAAAAATACTGTGCATAATTTTTCTCAATTTTTACAGGTGATTTTCATCAACTTTGAGGCCAAAGTAGCCAGAAAATTCACTAAATGAAACAAAATATCAATTGGGATTCGAATATATTGTTAGGAAATGTGTAAACAATAGAGAAATTAGTTAAATGACTGTGCAACATTGTGCGAATGAATGAGAAAGTTTGTAAATTTAGTCTTAATATTCGTAGGGATCTTCAATAAACAGTTTTTATTGTTATTCAGTTTAGTTCACTTAGTTCAGTTGCTCAGTCGTGTCCGACTCTTTGTGACCCCATGAATTACAGCACACCAGGCCTCCCTGTCCATCATCAACTACCGGAGTTCACTCAAACATGTGCATTGAGTTGGTGATGTCATCCAGCCATCTCATCCTCTGTCATCCCCTTCTCCTCCTGCCCCCAATCCCTCCCAGCATTAGAGTCTTTTCCAATGAGTCATAACTTTTCTTCCAAGGAGTCAGTGTCTTTTAATTTCATGGCTGCAGTCACCATCTGCAGTGATTTTGGAGTCCCAAAAAATAAAGTCTGACACTGTTTCACTGTTTCCTCATCTATTTCTCGTGAAGTGATGGGACCAGAGGCCATGATCTTCGATTTCTGAATGTTGAGCTCTAAGCCAACTTTTTCACTTTCACTTTCTTCTGCCTTTTCTAAAACCAGCTTGAACATCTGGAAGTTCACAGTTCACTTATTGCTGAAGCCTGGCTTGGAGAATTTTGAGCATTACTTTACTAGCATGTGAAATGAGTGCAATTGTGCGGTAGTTTGAGCATTCTTTGGCATTGCCTTCCTTTGAGATAGGAAGGAAAATTGACATTTCCAGTCCTCTGGACACTGCTGAGTTTTCCAAATTTGCTGGTATATTGGGTGCAGCACATTCACAGCATCATCTTTCAGGATTTGAAATAGCTCAACTGGAATTCCATCACCCCCACTAGCTTTGTTCCTAGTGATGCTTTCTCAGGCCCACTTGATTTCACATTCCTGAACAGCTGGTTCTATTGTTATTAAATTAAGGCAAATAACAGTCACTGAGAAAGTAGAGAAGACTTTATGCTAAGTAAAATAAATCAGAGAAAGACAAACAGTGGGTGAAAAACAAAAACTCCTAAAAAGACATCAGATTAGAGTTTGCCAAAGGTAGGAGCTGTGGCATAGGTAAACTATAAGTGAAGGAGGAAACAGAGCAGGCTCCACCTTGAAAGCAAGACTCCATCATGGGCCAGACTGTGGACTTTGAGCTCTATGCCCAGTATCTATGGAAATGACATACCGACTAGAAAACCAGATTCCCCCTGGATGGAAGAGGCCCCCATGGACTGTAGCCTGCCAGGCTTATCTGTGTAACCTAATTGAATCATAAATTCTATTATGCTTATTGGGCTATGGCTACAGGCTTATTATTGATAATTGTCCACTGCTAACTACCTAGGCTTAAGAGAGATGAATCACTGGTAAGTTTGCTTG
>SJYC01041643.1:0-11951 GCA_006408675.1 Madoqua kirkii | reverse complement strand
GTATCTCTTCACGGCTGCTCCTTACCTTGGACGAGGGGTATCTCCTTACTGCCGCCATTCCTGACCTTCAATGTGGGATAGCTCCTCTAGGCCCTCCTGCACCTGCGCAGCTACAGCTCCTCAGGTGGCTCCTCGACTATAGTCAGTGCAACAGCGAGCAGCCCATTTGCCTTTGAAATCTTTCTAGAGTGTAGGCTTTGGGTAGTTTGTATTTGATCTCATTTGGACTAGTCCACACACTTGAGATCTTTCTGTATATTTGGGATAGATCCAAAAGAAGTTGGACCAAGAGGAAAACACACTAGAAAACTTCTACTTCCAATTTTTAAGGGACTATATAAAGTGATAGAAAGTACCAAAGAGCAACAGTTAATATATTAACACATGATTCAGTGGGAATGAAGAACGTGACATGAAGAGAAGTTAAACGAACAATATATGAAAATGGAGCACTTGAAATGTTCCTAGGAGAATGTAGAGTACAATGGCACATTTTGAGATGAAAAACAGTCTCTGCATATAGTTCCATCTTTGATCCATCCCGCTTCTTGGCTATCTGTTTCTAGATCCTCTGTTGGATGCCCTATCCCCACCATCATGTCTCTCTTCTTAGAGGCTCATCCACTCTCTCGTGATTCTCCCAAGAGCACCCCGGCAGCCCGGAGCTGACAAGGGACAGTGGACTGAAGCCAGAGCAGTTCCATTCTTTGCGGCCACATGAAGAAGCTGACAGCAGTCACCCACTAACTCAGGGAAACAGAAAGTCAACAGCTAAATACTTTCTGGGTTTGCCTAAACCTGGGGCCTCCTGTAGCAAGGGTATAATCTAATGAAGCAAAAAACAAACAAAAACATCCAGGTTCATCACCAACTGTCCTAAAAAGGTACGTATTTATAATAAAATCAAGCATAAACTCAATGTTACTTGTTAAAGCTTCATACACAATAAAAATAAACCATTTCTGGAAAGTTTTACAAACACATTTCCTTATTTTATGGGTCATCATTATTAACTTACTTAAAGGTATAGCTGAAGTCAGCCCCAGACAGTAAATCACAAGGTACTAGAGAAGCAGGAAGGTAGCAACCTTGCACCCTCACTTCTGGTGAGATTCGTTACCTGTTGATCATGTGGTAGGGCTATCCTGGTAGCTCAGCTGGTAAAGAAACCACCTGCAATGTGGGAGACCTGGGTTCAGTCCGTGGATTGAGAAGAAACCCTGGAGAACAGAACAGCTACCCACTCCAATATTCTGGGCTGGAGAATTCCAAGGACAGAGGAGCCTGGCAGGCTACAGTCCAGTCCTGTGCCACATTCATGCAATCCAGGATCAGATAAAGCACAGCCCTTTTTCCTTGAAGAGTTTACAGTCCCCCAGGGAAAAGAAGAGACATTGACAGGACTTTAGAACACTATGTAATATGAAGCTGGCCTGGACCAAAGGGAGGCTCAGACGCTACCAGAGGCCATCTGTTACTCATAGTGGAGTCTCCAGGGACAAGGTTTCCATGAGGAGGTGATGCTTGACCTGAATCTTAAAAGATGACTAAAAATTAATAGGTGAGTGAGAAGGATATATTAAAAACACACTGCTTTAAGATACCCAATGCCTGACCACAAGAGCACAAAAGCAATAGATGAAGCTAGAGAGATGTCACAATCAGCTGTCACAGTCAGCAAGGATTTCAGGTTTGAATCAATGCAAACAAATTATTTACCATTTTAGAAAGACAGCTTATAATTTATTTATAGTTTCATAGTGCTCATAATTTATTTTTTTTAATTGTTATTGAAGTGTGGTTGATTTACAAAATGTTGTGCTAGCTTTGAGTATGCAGCAAAATGATTCTGTGATATATATATATATATATATATATATATATATATATATGGCTTCCTTGGTGGCATGAGGTAAAGAAGACAGTGCAGGAGCCCCAGGAGATGTGGGTTCAATCCCTGGATCTGCAATATTCCCTGGAGGAGGGATTGGCAACCCACTCCAGTATTCTTGCCTGGAGAATCCCATGAACAGAGGGGCCTGGTGGGCTACAGTCCATAGGTAACAGAAAGTCGAACATGACTGAAGAGACACACACACACAGACACACTCACGCATGCACACACACATGCACACACACATACACACATATATATAGTGAAGCACAGTCACTTAGTCATATCCAACTCTTTGTGACTCCATGGACTGTAGCCCACCAGCCTCCTCTGTCCATGGGATTCTCCAGTCAAGAATACTGGAGTGGGTTGCCATTCCCTTCTCCAGGGGATCTTTTCTACCCAGGGATCAAACCCAGGTCTCCTGCATTACAGGCAGATTATTTACCACCTGAGCCACCAGGGAAGCCTATATATATAATTTTCATATATTTTATATAATATGATATCTGTTAACCCAGACTTCTAATTGATCCTCTCCTTTCCATTTTGATAACTATAAATTTATCTTCAAGGTCTGTGAATCTACTTCTTTTTTGTAAATACAGATACAAATGATTCATTTGTATCATTTTTTTTAGATTCCACAATAAACAATATCATGCAATATTAGCCCTTGTTTGATTTCAGTTAGTAATAATCTCTAGATCCATCTGTGTCACTGCAAATTCTGCAGGCCCTGTCTCTTATACACATCTTAACTATAAATTTATCTTCAAGGTCTGTGAATCTACTTCTTTTTTGTAAATACAGATACAAATGATTCATTTGTATCATTTTTTTTAGATTCCACAATAACAATATCATGCAATATTAGCCCTTGTTTGATTTCAGTTAGTAATAATCTCTAGATCCATCTGTGTCACTGCAAATCAAATTATCTCATTTTTTATGATTGAGTAATATTCCATTGTATATGTGTATCTCCTTTCCTTATAATTTAAAAGGAGGATGGATTTTAGTGAGATAAGATTCATTAGCATTAATGAGACTACAGGAGACAAAAGAAGACACATCCTTGGGTCTCAAGCAGTTGATACTTGATTTAAAAAGTGGTTTGATATTTTTGTGCATGCAAACATATAAACTGGCTACAAGAGCAAAAGTAGTAATATAGCTATTAAATGCTGATAAAATTGTCTGAAATGATTTTTAAAATCTTCAGAGAGGAGTTCAGCTATAAAAGATTGCTAGGAATGTCACTGAAGAGAAGAGGAGAAAGAATATTTCAGAGGGCAGAATGGAATACAAAAAAGCATG
This sequence comes from Madoqua kirkii, assembly GCA_006408675.1. Lineage (NCBI taxonomy): Eukaryota > Metazoa > Chordata > Mammalia > Artiodactyla > Bovidae > Madoqua > Madoqua kirkii. Next base: position 8,737 of record SJYC01041643.1, on the reverse strand, counting down.
GACTGGAAAACAGAAAACACATTGCTGTGTTTGGAACAGTGAGAAAATCAGCCTAACTGGAAAGATAAGCAACAGACAGTTGCAAACACTGCTTAGTTTTTTAAAATAGACCCAAAAGTTCTCACCAACAGGAACTGGGGTGTTAACTTATCTGTAAGAAAGATATGGATTTCCTCAATATCTCATGAAAACATGATCAATATTTTTAGCAATGATCATTACAGTTCAAGTTAAACTTCAAGAGAGAGAAAGATAATGGTAAAGGTTAAACAGTGATGAATCATTTTTATTTTAGAATGGATGTGACATACATACTGGGTACTACAGGAGTTAACTGGTGCTTATAAACTCTGAGATCATTCAGGATGCATGGGCAATGATGAAAAACAGGCACATGCAAATGTTTGGCAAAGAAGTTTCTTAAAATTCTCTGTCTCCAAACTAGTGATTTCCCCCTTGTGAAGATATTGTTTATGTGCAAAGCCAGAGGTCATAACAAAGGTCTATTGTGTGCCTTGCAGTTATTCAAATTTTATATTCTTTCTCACGCAGTAGCAATACACTGGCTAGATATAGGGATAGAAATGTGCCTGAGGTTTTGATTGACAGGTTTGGAGCTTGGTCTCCCTTGAGGAATTTTCTTCCTATAAGTCTTTGTTTCCTGGCATTTTACACATTATACCATAATGCTTATCAGAGAATTATATCAGGTATAAGTACTGGCATTTGATATATAAAAGATGCTATTTGGCTGTTTATAACATAAATGCAAGCTTATTTCTCTGGGAAGGGGCACAGAGAATAAACCAGTAATTTTCTTTCACTGACATCAGGGGAAACTGCTTCCTGCTAGATCAATGCATAAAAATTCAGTTTTAATACCTTTGTAGTACCTTAGCACTGACATTTGTATGTTTAGAAATGAGTGTGGAAAACCTTCAGTATTATATGAACGAAAAGACAAAAATGATTTAATTATGAGTAGTTTATATAATATTATGATTATTATTGCTAGTGATAATAACACTGACAGATGATCCAAGGGCAAATTAACACATATTTTTCCAGTTTTTATGTTGATAAAGTCCCTTAAATGAATTAAAACCTGGAATTCTCTGCAAGGCAGTACATTATTCTCTATCCTCACAAATAACTATGAAAGGATTAGTCAATTGTAGGAGTTCATTATGTATAGTATTCTACCTTGCATCTGTCATGCAATGAAGCATTAAAAGGCAGCTTATGGAGAAAAGAATATCTTAAATTATGGAGTTGTAAATACCCTGCAAACCATTTCTTTTGATGAACTGATTTCCTGATCAGAGCAATCTTATATAAATTTTGATCATTTTACATTTTTTCCATCTGTACTTCTTTCAAGTTCAAGTCTGGATAGTTTGAGTTTGTTGCTTGTCCCCCATTAAATTGCCTGAACTCTATCTTGAAGACTGAATCATGCTTATGTTACATAACACCCAAGGGGAAATGTGTTTCCTGTGGGGACTCAGTTAAAAAGATGCCTTTTCCACATAAAGATCTTTAATATATCTGAAATCACATTTTCCCTGAATGTTAAAATCTGTTTCCATTACACTCTAATGGTAAAGGTTTTTGCATGGGCATCTGTGATCGGAAGGTTGCCTCAGCAGGGTCACATAACAGTCTCTCAAAGTAAACCCGTGGGGCCTCTCAGGAGGCCGGCCCACCGAGCCCCCATCCTTGGAGGCAGTAGCAGGCTGGGTTGCTCAGAGTAGAATCAGATCAAACCACCAGCATAGGAATTCTCACTGGGCTGCAGCACTTCTTAGTGAGTGGTTTGTAATGAAGTCCACATTCCAAAGACAACACATTTTAAACCGTATATGTTTAGGAGTGAAAGGTGAAGAAAAGAAAGTCAATATATGAGGTACCTGGAGTCCTCCAATTCATAGAGACAGCAAGGAGAGTGGTTTGCCAGAGTTGGAATCAGGAGGAAAGAAGGGAGAAATAGAGTTGACTGGGTACAGGACAGGATGCTAAAAATAATTCTGGGAATGGGTAGTGGTGATTGTTGCACAACCATGTGAAGTTACTTAAAACCCTGCACTGTGTACATAAAATGGTTCCAGCAGAAAGACTTATGCTATGTATACCTTGCCATGAGGCTTCTCAGATGGCACAGTGGTAAAGAATCTGCTTGCCAATGCAGGAGACAGAGGAGACTTGGGTTTGATCCTTGGGTTGGGAAGATCCCCTGGAGAAGGAAATGGCAACCATCTTCATATTCTTCCTGGAAAATCCCATGGACGGAGAAGCTTGGCAGGCTATGGTCCACAGGGTCACAAAAGAGTCAGACAAGACTGAGCCCGCATGCATCCATCCTAACACAATTTTTCTGAAAAGCCCCTTGTTAAAAAAAGAAGAAAGCAAGTAAGAGGTAGTCACAGCGATCGCGCTCATCGTCGTGTGCCACTCTTCGTGACCTCGTGGACTGCAGCCCTCCAGGCTCCTCTGTCCATGGAGATTTCCAGGCGAGAATACTGGAGTGGGTTGCCATTTCCTATTCCAGGGTATCTTCCTAACCCAGGGATCGAATCCGCATCTCTTGCATGTCCTGTATCGGCAGCGGATTCTTTACCACTGGCGCCATCTGGGAATCCCAAATTTTTATCTCATCCAAATCAAAAACGTTATTCTTTCACTTTTTCATAATCATTCAGGTTGTTTCCCCTTCTGGGGTGAGAATAATAATGAATTTGCTCACGTTTCCTCTCTTGGACATTTATATTTGCTGTTTTTTCAATTCCCTGAGTTGCCCTCACAACCTTCAGGCACTGTGATGCTTCAGGACCTAGAGAAAGATGCTCAGTGTCTACCACATTTGTGATCTCAAGTTATCTTTTATTATTAAAACTCAAGAAGTATCTAGGTGGCTTGCAGAACCAACTACCATGACTGATTCTCTCTGGTTCAGGGATTGGCCCCTTTTTTCCTATGGTGACAATTTCCTTTGCTGAGAGCTGCAAGCTGTCAAGACTTACAGTTTCTAAATCTGGGTGATTGGACTGTGGCATATGAAGTGGAAATGTTCCTCCATGATCCAGAGAGGTAGACCCAATTCTTCCTGAGTGACTTTAGCTGTCTACACCACAGATGGAGCCACTGAGAATGTTAGCTGCTATCTGAACTCGTTAATATTCTGCTATGAAATTTGTTACTAGGCAATTATGATTCAAATGGACAAATCTTTAGTCTCTTATGTTTAATGACACTTGCAAGTGGAAATGTGTTTCTTCTATTTATGGTTAAATATTAAAACCAGACTTTCTTTTGAGACAATAACCTCAGTTCAAAGAAAATCAGCCACAATGCAATCACACATATGTAAATGTTAAACATGTACATAAACCAGAACGACAATTCATGTTTGTGGCAAAAATGGATTATGATTCTTTTGTAATCTTTTCTTTGAAATTAAAAAAAAACTAAAGAATAAATACACAAGTTCTAGTTTTAGTTTCTCTTCATCATCAAGAGGAAAAGGTGATTAAATATTTAGCACTCAGAGCTCCCTATGGAGTAGTTATTATAATGCCCATTACAAAATGAGGAAAAACACTTAGAAGAATTAAATAAAACTGCCTAAGACAGCTAGATAGGGGCACAAACAGGGGTCAAGCTTGTATCTAACTTAAAACATATTCTCTTTTATTTCTTTATGTTTTCTTTCAATAAATGATTATTAAGATTGTATTATATGTAGGATGGGCTTCTCTGGTGGTTCAGACAGTAAAGAATCTTCCTGCAATGCAGGAGACCTAGGCTCAATCCCTATGTGGGAAAGATCCCCTGGAGAAGGGAATCACAATCCATTCCAGTATTCTTGCCTGGAGAATTCCATGGACAGAGGAGTCTGTTAGGCTGGTCCATGGGGTCACAAAGAGTTGGACACAACTGAACAACTAACACACACACAGGAGGATATTGCAAACAGCCTATATAGGCTAGAAATAAACACAAGACACAAGCTCCTGATCTTCTATAAATTAGCTAATATAGCAAATGTGTTGTTAAAGTGATACAACCTTTATATACATAAAAGAGTCTCAATCTTTAAGACTAGAATGTTTCAGAGAAGTCTTGAAGTGAAACTAGGAAAAGAGCAGTTGACCGGAGGGAAAGCATGTTCACAACCAGATGGGTTGCAGAGCTGCTGCCTTGCAGCCTCAGAAGCATCAGAGACACAAGATCCTTGATCTTACACATGGTGGATGATAAGTAGGTAGTTATTGAAATAATGCACTAGAGGATTAATTAATAAAATCATTTGGCTGGAAAGTTTTGTGAAGAAAAGTAAAAGCAAAGATAAAATTGGGAAGATGAAAAAGAAGCCTGTGGAATGGTGGCGATGGGAGAGGTCACAGGTGTGTGTGTGCTCAGTCACTCAGTTGTGGCTGATTCTTTGCAAACCCATGGACTGTAGCCCCCAGGCTCCTCTGTATGAGATTCTCCAGGCAAGAATACTGGAGTGGGTGCTGTGCCCTCCTCCAGGGGATCTTCCTGACCCAGGGATTAAACTCATGTCTATGGCATTGCAGGCACATTCTTTACTGCTAAGCCACTGCGGAAGCCCAAGGTCATATAACATGGATGATAATAGACGGAGTGACATGTTGTGGTGGAGGAACTGGAAGGGCGGAGATTGATGAAAAGGAGAAAATAGCCCAGACATGAGAACTTGTGCTGGCAGCGGGGAGAAGTGGGGAATGGAAGGATTATCCTTACTTTGAAATAATGGAAAACTATTTCAAGAATAGGAATTCCCAGCTGGCACAGTGGTAAAGAATCTGCCAGGCAGTTCAGGAGACACAGGAAACATGGTTTGATCTCTGCATTGGGAAGATCTCTTGGAATAGGAAACAGCAACCCACTCCAGTATTCGTTGCTGGGAAATTCCGTGGACAGAGGAGCTTGGTGTGGCTACAGTCCATAGGATTGCAAAGAACTGAACATGACTGAGCACACAAGCACGCATTTCAAGAAGTATGGCAAGCAGATTCCAACAAAATGGATAAATCACTGTTAACAAATTTCTCTTACAACTGAAGATTAAAAAAAAAATTGGTGTGAATAAATTTGTTTTAAGATATATGTTTTAAAGCAGTTTTATTATTTGATTGTTATTTACCATTCAATTAATTAGCTGTCTATATCCTTTTGCACATAATAACTCATATTCAAATTTTATGGAGTCTGTACAGAAACAGGACATCAGGCTTTTCAATTAATTTAATGAATTTGCTCTTAATTTTTAAGAACTCTTAAAAATTTGCTCTTTCCATCTTAAATAAAACAATATAACAAAACTCTAGCCCAAGAACATAATGTTTTACTTCAGCATTTATGAAATTAAAAGTTTTTTAAAAATGAACATCTTTTGACTTTCTTGATTTCCTTTTCATGGACACAACTGAGTGGCTGAACTGAACTCAATGTCCTTTTCACTTTGAAAAAGAACAGCAAAAAAGTTCAGAATTGTAAGATCTTCCATTATTTGGACTGAATATAATTTCATTCTTATGTGAGTATTTCTTTTTTTAATCCTGGCCTCCTACTGTAATCAAAATAAAGAGTATTTGTTACCTGCCAGGAGTCAAGTCTGACGCCACGGTACAAGTGCAATGGATCGCTTTTGACTTTTCACAGGGCACTCAGGGTAAACTAACACCCTAAAGTCATCCTGAGTTGCCCTTCAAAATCACTTGCAGCTATTCGTTATTTAATCTCCACATCAGTGCTTCTATGACAGAGGTCAGGATCTCTTTGTAGGCAACCAGGTGGCTGAGGCAAGTGACACAAACGTCAAGAGTTTCCTGGCTTCATCCAGCTGCTCAATTTTCATCTCTATTTATTAGACCAAAGTAGTAAGGCTTACCCCAACCGTGCATTAAAAATGCATCATCATAAAAGATAGATGTCTTGGCTGCAATAAAAAATTTTTAAACCCCCAAATAAATAAAACAATGTTTCATACAGCTGGGGGGTTGACTTTATAGAAAAGTATTTGTTAACACAAAAATGGTCTTAGCATTAAGAGCTTATATTTCTTAAAAGCTCTTCAGAGCTTAGAGTACTCACCAATACATTGGGATAGATGGTGTATCAACGGACCTACTTCCTACTTTGTTCATCTTTTGCTTTAAATGTTCATCCACAAAAGAAGCCAAGTGAAGTGTTTTCTATGGTAAAAGTGTAAAAGCTGAGTGTATAAAAATATATATAAAGACTAGTATAACAATCAGTCCTGAAAAATGAGAGATGAATCACTGTTAAAAATTAAGAAAAAAATTAGGAGAGAAGATTGGATTTTTCTGCTTTTGATGTGAAAAGGAACGGGTGGCTTATCTTCATCTGTTTACTCCCAGACTCACCTCTCCCCAGATACGTCAGTTCTGAGTTTGAATATTAAACGTCTATCAATGTAGTAGAAATAATGAGATCTATTTGTCTATCTATTTATCTGTCTACACATGCGCATTTAAATTCAAAACATACTATCATTTGATACATTCACTTTTTTGAAATGTCGATGTTTCATTTCATATAAAAAGACACAAAAAATTAAGGGAATAAATTAAAAGAAGGGTCAGAAATATATGACATAATAATAGTGACACAAAGGGTCCCTGGGAGCCATAGAGAACCTTTATTTGCTCTAAGAAGCCTGCAGCTTGGTTATTTAAGATAAATACTTGTCTCAGGTCTCTTGATCTGTGTATTCACAGAGCAATAGACTGGGAAGCCACACGCCCACTATCAAGTTCTCTTTTTGCTGTCTAATAACAGTATACCTTTTGCACAACCATTGAAAATTTCTGTGTCTCGTGTTTAGTCCTAGGGAAAATCATACTATAAACTTTTAGGTGTCCTCTATCTTTAGGAGTAAGGGAGAATAAAAAAAAAATTAAAGAGATTTTTCTTTCCTTAAGTTGAATTTTTCTCATAGCTAATAAATATACTTGCAAGAACAAAGGCCAAGTTCTAACAGTAAATGCATTATCCAGCCTTGTGTGCATTGCCAAATACTTTCAAGGAGAAATGCAAGCGTGTGTGTCTACCGCATGTGTATGTGTGCGTCTGGTATTTGCCCACACCAACATACAGCTGTGATTACACAGTAATAGCACAGCATAATGAACTCTATGAAAGTGAAAGTGTGTTAGTCATCCAGTCATGTCTGATTCTTTGTGACCCCAGAGACTGTATAGCCCACCAGGCTCCTCTGTCCATGGAATTCTCCAGGAAAGACTACTAGAGTGGTAATCATTCCCTTCTCCAGGAGATCTTCCCAATCCAGGGATCACTGCAATCAGTTTCTTTACTGTCTGAGCCACAAGGGAAGTCCTTTGAGCACTATAGGTGTAAATTATTGTATAAATAATAAGTACCGGGATAGTCTATTGGGTTTATAAAATTTATAAAATGTAAATCACAAAAGCTGTCAAAATGTAACAATTCTATTAATAATTTCAAGGTGGTTAAAGTCATACCTGCAAAAATTGGCCAGCTCTTACTCTACAATGAATGGATTAAAGACATTTAGGCTTATAGTCTAAGTGTATAATCATCCTCATTGAGAATAATATCTTTTTAAAGTTGACCATGACTTAATTTACTCTGCATCGTGGGGATAAATAAATTAGGAGTTTGGGATAAACACTACTGTATATATAAATAGGTAGCCAATAAGAACTTCCTGTATAGCACAGGGGACTCTATTCAATATGTCATAACAGCCTATAAGAATATGAAATATACACACACACATATACTTGGACAGAGGAGCCTGGTAAGCTACAATCCATGGGGTCACAAAGAGTCAGACATGAGTGAGTGACTAACTTTCACTTTCATATCTATATATCTACAGATATATATCTTGGGCTTCCCTGGTCGGGGGGCAGTAAAGAATTCTCCTGCAATGCAAGAGATATGGGTTTGATCCCTGGGTCAGGAAGATCCCCTGGAGAAGGGCATGGAAACCCACTCCAATATTCTTGCCTAGAGAATCCCATGGACAGACAAGCCTGGCGGGCTCTAATCCACAGGATTGCAAAGAGTCAGACATGACTGACATGACTTAGCACACATGTATAGATATATATGTATAACTGAATTACTTTGCTGTACACTTGAAACTAACACAACATTGTAAATAAACTATACTTCAGTTTAAAAAAAGAGTAAGACAGTGATGCCTATCCCATCATGTATTGTGAGTTTTGCAAGGTTTCAAAATCTCAGATGGTGCTAGGGCCTAAGCTGGCAGGGTCACAATAATTTCAAAATTACTTAGATTTTAAATTCCAAAAATTCTATTAAGTAATGAAGTGAGAAGTGTATGAGTCCTCTTGACCACAAAAGTATTCAATGAAATTTATCACAGTTTTTAAGAGAGAAGGTCCTAAGCCTTCTTGCCTTTGTTTTATTGCTAACTCTGACACTTTCTAACCAAGTGCTTTGGACAAGTTATTTAAAAATCTCTGTACCTTGATGTCTTCCTCACTACTGAAAAGGAAATGACTGCAGTCTTTATCTCATAAAGTTAGAATCTTCTGTGTGTTCAGGAAAAAGAATTCCTAGCACAGAGGAAACGGGTGAAGGATGTCTGATGTCTGTTCCATTGAATATCCTATGTCCTTCAACAGCCTTTAGACAGTTCTGAGAACAAACAGCTAAAGCTCTTTTTTTTTTTTTT
>SJYC01041641.1:0-14311 GCA_006408675.1 Madoqua kirkii | reverse complement strand
ATTCACATTTACAACATTTTATATTTTCAATGTAAAATCTGATCCAGTGAGCATTTGTCTTCCACTTCAGGGAAACTACCTCCTTTCTAAAGATTAATAAATTAATTCCTAAGAACACAGTAAATACATTACCTGAATTTGTATACTTATTAAAAAACAAAAATAAGAATGTAATTCAATAGATAAAATTCAAAGTTCAATCATCATTTCCCACTGAGCTAAAATATTTAAATATATAATTGCAACAATGACAGAATATGGTGGTTTAATATATAATTTATATAATATATCCAAAATAATGTTTCTAATAATGGTGCTATTAAAAATGAGTTTGTGATGAAAGAAAACCATGGCATTAGGTTTTATCACAGAATAAAAAGAAAGATTTTCCTTTGTTACTGTTCTTGGCAAAACAATAGTAGACTATCCAGCATATTCTGAAAAGACAGACTCCAAGCTGCTTGCTGACTTCAAATGTTTCTGTTACCTATTGCTTACCATTGTTTTCAAGTCATTCTATTGTATCTTAAGATCTTTTTAATATTTTTCTTAGATACATTTTTAAGCTACAGTTCCCTTGTTGGTATGACATTTTCTTTTAAACCTGGCTCATTACCATTCACAGTTCAAGACAAAAATTCTAATATCACTTCTGGGAACCCTTCTTGAATGATCCTAGAAAGAATTGTTTCCATCTTTCCATTGTACTTGCTACATCATGTTATTGAATACAATCAATCTCTTTGCATGCTTACTTTTTATCTCTACCGGCCTGAACATTCCTCAAGAATGGAGTCATTGTCTTTATTAACTTTGTATCCACAGTACACAAAGTTACTTAAAGCTACTTAAAATGGTGAATCTGAGGAATAGAAAATGAATGAACGAATGATACGTTATTGCTTTTCCTTTCTGGAACTGGTTGACTTAGAAGCTTACATGCTCGGTTCAGGCGCAATGTCATGACCGGCTATGTACAGTGCTAAGCTGCTTCTATCCTAAAAGAAAATAATTCAAATAAACATTGTATTTTTGTTCATTTCCTATTGTCTAATTATGAAACATCCCTTCAAATAATCAGCTAGAGAATTAGTCTGTCTCTTCTTTTAGATGCTTATACATTATATATATTATAATTTCTTGAGAGATATTCCCCATGACACCAGAAAGAAGCTTTATGTCAGACTAACACAAAGAATCATAGACAATATCACTACATTGGTCTGGAATGTTTTTCTGGATTTTGACAATGGATTATATACACACATTTTTCATACCCTGCACCTCCATTGGAAATTTTTTAAAAAGGGTAATCTTTTGTCATTCCAATTTGCCACCACCCATTGACATTTCTCTATTAAAGATGTGGAGCTGAAAATGTGAGTCTCACCCCTTTCGTCTCATGTTAATGAGCCGTGAGGAATGAGCATCCCTCACTGTTTTGACTGTGCACTCTCTACCATGTGCAAAGCAGACGCAGTGTCAGCCCGCACTCTGAAGGGTCTGTAGATCTTGCATGCTTCCCATTTGATCCGTGCAAATCTGACAGTCTGCTACTTGGTTTCTTCCAAGGCTGGTTCTCACACTTAAACACAGGAATAAGATTTTCAACTCAATGAAAACTGTCCTATTTCTCTTTTCCTATCTAATCCTCTCCCCATCATCATCTAGGCACTCCACATAGCACAGATTGTCTGACAAATGTTTTTAAAATCCCCTCTTATGTATCAGGTGAGGTCCAAACTACTTTTGTATTCAGACTTGGTTTGTTCAATCTAGACCCTCACCTATCTGATCACGGTGACCCTTAATCACTTCTTCTGTCCCCTCTTATTCTCCTTTATTCTCCAGCCATGTGAGGGTCTTGTGGCTTTTGAAATGTTAAATCTACTTGATGTGACTGACTTGTCCTATTTCTGCCTCTTCCGTAACAATCCTTACTGATCCTTCAAAAATCAACGGAAATATCACAAAATCTCTTCCTGTTCATGCTTTCATAGTACCTTGTACCACTTCTCTGGAAGAAACTGTCTCTTTGTAATAAAATTATTTGTTTGTACATCATATGTTATATGAGATTGGAAAATTTATGAAGGTAATATCATATGTGCATTTCCTATACCTCTGCATTCACCCAGTGATTAAAATAGCAGATGTTAAGAGTTTGAAAGATTAAAGGAAGCAGTGGAGGGGAGAGAGTAGCTGACCTTATGTGAAAAAGAGCAGATACTGCACACATATCTCAAAATAGGCTTTGGATGCAAATTTAGAATTCTTATTCCTGCTTAATCTTTAGAAAATCATTTTTTTATAATGATGCACCTGAAGATAAGGTATATACATGAGTCTGAATAAGTTTGTTTCCATCTTAAAGAGCATTAAGTTTATTGGGGAGAGGAGTCTTAGGTACCCCAGTTACTATAAGTGTTAATGGAACTTAACTTCTGTTTTTATTACATGTCAGCTCCCAATATTAGAGCAACTGCTAAAGCCAGTAATTCTTGTATTTATGTTTTTCTTTGTGTTCATTATTATCCAAGTTGATTTATCACTGGATTTTGGTTTCCTTATGCAATCAGGAGGGTGGCCCCCATGAACCCACCTCCAGATGGTATCAGCCAGACATAAGATGCAGTCACATCATATTTCTAATGAAACAAACCAATACGGAGTGAGTGCAATATACAAGGTGCTCTGGAAAACAGTAACTGTTGGAATAGCTGTGAGATCTTAATTAACAAAAGGAGATCACAAAGAACATTTAAAAGTCACCAAAGCTTTATTTGTGTTATTGTTTTCTAGTAATGTAAATGCTAACAGTAGTATAAATGTGAAGCAGTTTTGATCTCTGAGGACCACCCAAACATAGGGCTGCCCTCCTAACCAGACAGAATAGAGTGCAATCCCCATTCAGTGTGTTATACCTCAAGAGAACTTTTCACTGTGCCCAGAATAAAACACACACACACACTTACACACTCACTTGGACATTCTCTTTATTTCTGAAGGTCACTCTAAGATTTTAGTTTAAGCCATATAGCTAAGAGGATTTCTTAAAGTCCCAAAGGCCCAGAAAAGTGGTGATCTTTAATCCCTGGAAGTATGAATGAATTTACATTTCAGAGACAGTTTTGCTTAAGAGCAAGGCTAAGAAAGGGCATAACAGGTGGGAGAAGGGCAGGTAAGGGCAACTCCGTGTGGCTCTATGTAGACCAAGTGACATGCCACCTTTGTCAGAGTTTTGTCCTTGATAGAAAGAGCACTCTTGTGTTTAGAATTAACAACCCTGAGACTAATAGGAGGATGGACAATATCACAGTCAAAAAGCTTTCTCTCCAAATCTTCCCAGCAACAGGCTGGGGAATAATATTTCATACAAGTCCCACAAGTGGCAAGTCTTCCCTGCTGGCTCCATGGTAAAGAATCTGCCTTCAGTACAGCAGATGAGTTTGATATCTGGGTGGGGAAGATTCTCTGGAGAAGTAAATGGCAACCCACTCCAAAATTCTTGCCTGGAGAATTCCATAGACAGAGGAACCTTGAGGGCTACAGTCCACAGGGTGCAGAGTTGGACATGACTAAGCGACTTTACCACAACTACCATTTACAGATGGCACAGGGTTGAAGCTTCATCCAGTGTGTCATCCTTTCTCCTAACTGCCCTCTTCCTTGACTAAAACAAATATTATTTAGGACGCTTCCATTACTAACAAATATTTTAGTTATATATAAACCTCCTACTTACATTTGTTGAAGCTCATACCACATGCCAATAGAATAACATTTCCATTTTAAGTCAAATAAGACTTGTTAGCATATAAGAAAGTTGTGTTTCTCATGGTGGCATACAAAACAACTGATTATGAATCACCAGAAGCTATAGGACAAAGATCATGAAAAAATAATTTATTATAGGGTAATATATTTGGTTTTAATTTTTTATTCATGTTGGCTTCTTGGTGGAGCACTTTACTAAGGACCATCTAAAGTGTCTATTCACTGCTGAGAGTAGTATCATTCTTTTTTCCTTATTAACAATTTTACAAAGTTAAGTGAGCATGGGAAAGTTTTGTTTGAAAGCAATTTGTGACAGAATCCTTTGTGCTTACACTATTCAATGAGCTTAATCCTTTTTGTTTATCTCTCAAAAGAAACTGCAGGTCTTTTGGTATTTGGAAGCCATGTCTAGAAATTCCCTTATGTTTAATTTTTTGTATTTTTTAAACTATTTATAAATATAGTTTAAAATATATTATATTTGAATATAATATAAATATTATATATTTTTTTAAATTTCACTGGAATTTATAAAGAAATACCAAAGACTTCTTAAAACAAATCTGAGCTCCCTTTTCTCCAACACACACACACACACACACACACACACACACACACACCCAGGAGCACACACGATTATATAAACCTATCAATTTTGAAATCTAGTCTGTTATAAATCAAAGTGCACAGTGAATTGTGCACAGAAAGCTACATGTGCACTTAATTGTGCCTCAAATATGAGACATTCCACCCCCAAACCCAAAGCCTGCTGCACTATACTGTGAGATACATAAACAAAAGATTTATATTACTCAGACCATATCTGGCCTTGTGTCTATATTGTTGCAAATATTCTTTCAATACATGTTCCTAAAATCAGGAAGCACTAGCTTGTGAAAGTACCACTAGATGTAATACTTTTGCCTTTTAATAACCTCGGCAGTCTTCAAAGAATTTTAATTGGGTGAAAAATTAAAACTGACACACTTGGTTAAGTTCTGTTCTCTTGGAACATGCTGGAGTGTTCCAGATGCCTGTGTGCACATCTAAAACTGCAAAGTAAGAGTATGTGCACATAAGCAACACAAAAAAGGTGTATCTTGACATCATTTGATGCTACTGTGGCTTGTTCAAAAGCTTTCTCATAAGAGAAATTGCAAGAATAATTTTTAGGACCGGGTATGGAAATGAGGCACATAATTCTGGCTACAATAGTGGGAGTGGTGAGTCTAATTCCACCCACACACCCTTATTAACTGAAAACATTATTTCCAGGCTGAAAGGCTTAAAAATCCTGGTTCCAGCAGCAATGCTGTCTGCCAGTATCCCATAAAGCTTTATTTCCCAAGGTTTCCACAATATGACATATTTGGATCATGTTCAGTTCTTACCTTCCCCTGTGTACATTTGTTTCGTGTATTTTTATTGTTCTCTTAATTATCTGCACATAGATATTAATTCCAGAATGTACAAATGGTCTCCATTGTGACTTCCCCACCACACTTTATATGATAACATCACTTATGTATGCTATTTACAAGTTTCGAGGCAGACGTGTGGTTGATCTAAATTTGTGGGATAACAGTGTTCAGATATCTGCTTTCAATTTGTGTGCATGTTTTCCCCTGTTATTTTCCCTTTTTTATGACTGTATTAATTGTTACCAGAACTCTCTATGAATGACTGAGCAACCAAACAATGGAATGTAGCAGATTAGAAATTATTGTTTCGCTCCATCTGAGAAACGTGTCATTGCAGCCTAATTCTCATGTCTTGGAGACATTCGTGGAGTGATATGCCACTTGATTCTCTGCATGTGAGCACTTGCTGACCACCAGGATATGAACTGTCCTAATACTGATGCTTTTATCGACCCGTTTGACACTTACGATGCTTGCAGAAATGATGAAGCAAAACCTAACGCATCACTAAGAGAAGTGGGACATGTGGGAACTGGTATGTTGCAGCTCACTAAATCTTAAGGCATTAAGCCTAAGGATTAACCCAAAGAGGCTGTGGCTGGCTTCAAAGCCATACCCTAACCTCATGCCTCAGTGAGTAAGCAGCAGAATGGGGAGCAAAGAGCCCTGTGGTCTAATCTGGAGCATCGACTTACTATTTGGTCAGGTTTATTTTTGACACAATGTGATATCTTCTTTCTTTTAAAAAGAGAAGTTTAAAACAGTATAAATTAAATTACTAATCACTTAAGAATTTGATGTGACTCTCTGATATTTCTCCAGGCAATCTTGATTCCAGCTTGTGCTTCTTCCAGCCCAGCATTACTCCTGCTGTACTCTGCATAGAAATTAAATAAGCAGGGTAACAATATACAGCCTTGATGTAGTCCTTTTCCTATTTGGAACCAGTCTGTTGTTCCATGTCCAGTTCTGATGTAAAGCCTTTATTAATCTAGGCTGAAACACCCTGGCAGAGTTACTGTGGTACTGACACTGAGGCTTTGGTGTGGGTCTTTCAGTTCAGTTCAGTTTAGTCGCTCCGTCCTGTCCAACTCTTTGCAACCCCATGAATCACAGCACATCAGGCCTCCTTGTTCATCACCAACTGCCAGAGTTCACTCAGACTCACATTCATCGAGTCAGTGATGCCATCCAGCCATCTCATCCTCTGTCATCCCCTTTTCCTCCTGCCCTCAATCCCTCCCAGCATCAGAGTCTTTTCCAATGAGTCAACTCTTCACATAAGGTGGCCAAAGTACTGGAGTTTCAGCTTCAGCATCAGTCCTTCCAGAGAACACCTAGGACTGATCTCCTTTAGGAGGGACTGGTTGAATCTCCTTGCAGTCCAAGGGACTCTCAAGAGTCTTCTCCAACACCACAGTTCAAAAGCATCAATTCTTCGGTGTTCAGCTTTCTTCACAGTCCAACTCTCACATCCATACATGGCCACTGGAAAAACCATAGCCTTGACCAGAAGGACCTTAGTTGGCAAAGTAATGTCTCTGCTTTTCAATACGCTATCTAGGTTGGTCATAACTTTCCTTCCAAGGAGTAAGTGTCTTTTAATTTCATGGCTGCATTCACCATCTGCAGTGATTTTGGAGCCCCAAAAAATAAAGTCTGACACTGTTTCCTCTGTTTTCCCATCTATTTCCCATGAAATGATGGGACCAGATGCCATGATCTTTGTTTTCTTAGTGTTGAGCTTTAAGCCAACCTTTTCACTCTCCACTTTCACTTTCATCAAGAGGCTTTTTAGGTCCTCTTCACTTTCTGCCGTAAGGGTGGTGTCATCTGCATATCTGAGGTTACTGATATTTCTCCTGGCAATCTTGATTCCAGCTTGTGCTTCTTCCAGCTCAGCATTACTCATGATATACTCTGCATATAAGTTAAATAAGCAGGGTGACAATATACAGCCTTGATGTAGTCCTTTCCCTATTTGGAACCAGTCTGTTGTGCCATGTCCAGTTCTAACTCTTGCTTCCTGACCTGCAGATAGGTTTCTCAAGAGGCAGGTCAGGTGGTCTGGTATTCCCATCTCTCTCAGAATTTTCCGTTTATTGTGATCCACACAGAGGCTTTGGTATAGTCAATAAAGCAGAAATAGATGTTTTTCTGGAACTGAGACAACGTATAATGTGAGTTAGTCCATCAAGGCATAGCATGGCAAGAAAATGCTTCTGACCCTTCCTTGTGCTTGTGTTTAGTCACTCAAGCATGTCCAACTCTTTGAGCCCCCCTGGACTGTAGCCCACCAGGTTCCTCTGTCCTTGGGGATTCTCCACACAATAATACTGGAATGGGTTGCCAAGCCCTCCTCAGCAGATCTTCCCAACTCAGGAATTAAACAGAGGTTTCCTTCTGTCAAATAGTTCAGGTAGACACACAACTTTCCACTGACCTAAAATATGGATGGAATATTCAGTCTCTCTCTCCTTCTCTTTTGCATGTTAGCAATTGCTTTTAATCCTAATTGCATTTTAGAACATCCAAGAAACTTTTCTAATGGTGGAAAGTGAAGAAGAACTAATAAGTCTCTTGATGAGGGTGAAAGAGGAGAGTGAAAAAGCTGGCTTAAAACTCAGCATTCAAAAAACTAAGATCATGGAATCCAGTCCCATCACTTCATAGCGAACAGAAGGGGAGGATGTGGAAGTAGTGACAGATTTTCTTTCCTTGGCATCCAAAATCAGTGCAGATGGTGACTGTAGTCATGAAATTAAAAGATGCTTGCTCCTTGAAAGGAAAGCTATGACAAACTTAGACAGCATATTAAAAAGCAGAGACATTACTTTGATGACTTGGACAACAATGAGATCAAACCAGTCAATCCTAAAGGAAATCAACCCTGAATACTCACTGGAAGGACAGATAGTGATGCTGAAGCTTCAGTACTTTGGCCACCTGATGTGAAGAGCCAACTCATTGGGAAAGACCCTAATGATGGGAAAGATTGAAGGCAAAAGGAGGAGGGATCAAGAGAATGAGATGGTTAGATAGCATCACTGACTCAACGGATATTAACTTGAGCAAACTCCAGGAGACAGTGAAGGACAAGAAGCCTGGTGTGCTGCAGTCCATGGGGTTACAAAGAGTCAGACAGGACTTAGTGACTGAACAAGAAACTTTTAAAAATACTAATGCCTATATTCATCCAGGACAATTGAGTCAGAATCTCCAGATGTGTTACTAAGGCATGGGTATTTGTTAAAGCTCCCCAGTGACACAGATGAGTGTCCAAACTTGAGAGCATTTTGGAGGTGCTAATCAATAACTTACTCAGTGTAAATAGCAGCATGAGATATATGAGTATGTTATGTATCTATGAACAATTCCCAGAGTAGATTACAAAAATAATTTGTTCCATAGTAATATTAAGCAGCCACGGCCAACTGCTTAGTAATAATGTTTTTTAACTGTTTGGGATTTTATTTTGCCTTCTTTCCTTCATATTCTTCTTCATCCTTAAAAAATAAGGGGGAGAATCCGTTATATTCTCTAAAAAACCCCAGCTTGATTGACAGTGCTAAACTTACTTGTACATTATTTAAAGGGAAATGCCTCTGCATGATGCTAATAAGTGACAAATGGTTGTTGGCATGGGACAACGTTTTTCCCTTCATAGCATACAACTCTCAACACCCATCTATAGTGTAAACTGCTATCTTCACTCACTGTTAAAGTGAGGAGTCCTTTTTCTCTTCCCTCTGTCCACACAGGCTAATAGCTGTTTACACTCACTCAGTTCAAAAGATGAAAATAAAGTTACACAGCAAGGGCAATAACTGATGGCTGCTAATCTTTGTCCTCGTGCACAGTCCCACAAATATTCACTGAAAATATGTTTAAGAACCATTTCCTGAGTCCCATTAGGTGCCCAAGAGAAGATCATATTGAATTCTCTTGAGTTACCCCATAAATTTATACTCTGACTCATTTTGAATCTGTGGAAAAGCAGATGGTAAGGTGGGATTCATTTTGTAAGAGATTTATTAGTGGAAGGGGCATGAGAAAGTAAAGAGAACTTTCAGAATATTGTAGATATTATACCCATTGAAAGACAGAGGAAAAGATGGGAGGTAACTTGGCTAGGCACGTACAAGGTATGGTCTTCTGGTTGTAACACTATGCTATATACAGTTCTATGCTTATGGATCAGGTATTACATAATCCCCTGGATAGTTGTGCTGGATGTCTGAAGTGAAGAAAGGCAAATTCACATTCATAATAAGTATTTAACTCTATGGGGATGACAGCTAGTCCTTCCAAGGATATGAGACAAGTGTACACATTTTAAAATAGAAATAGAGACATATGAAAGGTTTAGCTTTGGCCATCATTTTTTCCATGTTTATAAAAGGTTCTCTAGCAGTAAATGTTAGCCAGGTTTATAAAAGTTTCTGTAGCAGTAAAACCCAACATTCAGAAAACTAAGATCATGGCATCCGGTCACATCACTACATGGCAAATAGATGGGGAAACAGTTACAGATTTTCTTTTCTTGGGCACCAAAATCACTGCAGATGGTGATTGCAGCCATGAAATTAAAAGACGCTTGCTCCTTGGAAGAAAATCCGTGACAAATCTAGACCGCATATTAAAAAGCAGAGACATTACTTTACCAACAAAGGTCTATATAGTCAAAGCTATAGTTTTTCCAGTAGTCATGTATGGGTGTGAGAGTTGGACCATAAAGAAAGCTGAGTGCCAAAGATTTGATGCTTTTGAACTGTGGTGTTGGAGAAGACTCTTGAGATTCCCTTGGACTGCAAGGAGATCCAACTAGTCAATCCTAAAGGAAATCAATCGAATATTCATTGGAAGGACTGATGCTGAAGTTGAAGCTCTAATGCTTTGGCCACCTAATGCAAAGAACTGACCTATTGGAAAAAACCCTGATGAAGGGAAAACTTGAAGGCAGGAGGAGAAGGGGCTGACAGAGAATGAGATGGTTGGATAGCATCACCAACTTAATGGACATGAGTTGAGCAAGCTCTGAGGAGTTGATGATGGACAGGGAAGTCTAGCATGCTTCAGTCTATGGTGTCATAAATAGACATGACTGAGTGGCTGAACTGAACTGAACTGAAATGAGCAGTAAATGTGCTCCATTCCCTGAAATTCCTGCCAGAGTATTATATTCCATGCCCAGAAAATGTGTTTCTAAGCCAATGGGTCTTGAAATTTATCCAGTCTAAACGCCAACCACCTTGATCAAATACCATCAATGGAGACACAGATATAGAGAACAGACTTGTGAACGCCGTGGAGACAGGAGGAGGGGATGAATTGAGAGCATAGCATTGAAACCTATACATTACCATATGGAAACAGATAGACAGTGAGAACGCTGTATGACGCAGAGTGCTCAAATCCATTTCTCTGTGACAATGTAGCAGGATGGGATGGGGTTGGAGGTGGGAAGGAAGATCAAGAGGTGTGGGACATGTGCATATCTATGGCTGATTCATCTCGATGTATGATGGAAACCAACACATCAATGTAAAGCAATCATCCTCGAATTAAAAATAAATTAATTTAAAAATCCAGTTCCAGGATTGCTTCCTTGACTCCAGCTAATTTTGCAATGTCTCCAGTATGTAATCTATCTCTTTTATCATACATTGTACATCCCGTACACAAATTATGCTGAGATTTAAACTATTTATTAGCTTGTGGGTCAGCAAAAGGAGTATTGGAAGCTACTGAAAGTTTACAAGTTTTTAATGGTGGACAAGCTTTTGCAACACCTTGCAAAAGGAGAAACAATAACCCTTGGACAAAATAAATAAATAAAGTTGGATATCTCTTTAAACTCATCTGTTCAAGAGTGTGCAGAATCATACCTTCAGATATTCTTCTAGAAGTTGCAGCCCCACTTTCAGTTTCAAAGGGATTCAGATCTGCCTTGGCAGAGTATTCAAATATCTCTTGGTCTCTACTGGAACATGTCTTTGGTTTAGTGCTCAGCCTTTACTGTGGGAGTTAAGGGGCATTTTATCAACTAAAAAGAGGTCTCTAACTGCTTGTTAACTGCCCTTTGTTTCTGCCATAACAGACAAATCTGCTGTATTTATAGACACGGTTCCCACCATGTCTCACAAATGTCTGAAATCACCTGCATCTTCAAAGATATTTTCCTCCACAAGTTTATTGCCCCAGGTCTTAAACAGGGAACTATTTAGTTAGTGACTGACCATCTTGTATTTGACACTATCTATGTTCTGATACTACTCAGAATGATACACATTTCACCAGTGCAGTGGGGAATGAATCAATCTCCAAAACCTCATTTTGCCATCAGTTTTCTTAAATTATTCCAGCTATCATTTACATAAATTTGGTTCTCCAGATGACCAAAAGGGATTAAAGATGAAAGTGCCCCTCTACCTAGGGTTAGGGTTAGGGGCAGCAGAAAGTGTAATTTTTGATATAAGTATGAATCTTGTGTAAGAAAAGAGTGATTGGAATGAAGGTTATTGTGGGACATGTTGCAGATTACAGCACAGTTTGAAGAATGCTGCAGCTGGGGAGCTGACTGCTCTCAAGAGAAAGCTGTGCCTTGGGACAGCCCTGCTTTTCACTAAAATGGGTCCATGTTAATACTTCCTGTGTGTTTAGTTGTTGACGAGGAACAGGACTTAGACGATATAGTCTCAGTGCTAGCGCAATGGTGAATCCATAGGGCAGCAACTGGGATCACTGGACAGTATTGTCCCTCAGAGCATAAGATCTGACTGGTCTATTTTCATAGCCACTTCTACCTGGTCTCTACATGAAAGTCTAAGTAAATTGTATTCAGGTAGGTCCCTGTTACCAAAACCAAGGAAAGAAATTCAAAAGCTGCCAAGTAAATAGACCATAATATTGATTTTTACAGAAGAGCTCCATGGAAAATCAAAATCTTGCACTAAGAAGAATCAACACCATTGTCATACACTTGGTGAGACTTCTAAGACCACACTTAAAAGAGAGTGAAGTCGCTCAGTCGTGTCCGACTCTTTGTGACCCTGTGAACTGTAGCCTACCAGGCTCCTCTGTCCTTGGGATTCTCCAGGCAAGAATATTGGAGTGGGTTGCCATTTCCTTCTCCAGAGAAGGAAAGCTGTTCAGTCGTGTCTGACTCTTTGCAACCCTTTGAACTGTAGCCTACCAGGCTCTTCCATCCATGGGATTTTCCAAGCAAGAATACTGGAGTGGGTTGCCGTTTCCGTATCCAGGGGATCTTCCTGACCCAGGGATTAAACCTGGGTCTCCTGCATTGTAGCCAGATGCTTTGCCATCTGAGCCACCAGGGAAGTACTTTCACTTGACACATATTGGGCTCAAGACACTGGTGAAAGTGAGTCACTCAGTCATATTCAACTCTTTGTGACTCCATGGAATTCTCTAGGCAAGAATACTGGAGTGGGTAGCCATTTTCTTCTCCAGGAGATCTTCCCAACCCAGGGATTGAACTCAGGTCTTCTGATTGCAGGCAGATTTTTTACCATCTGAGCCATCAGGGAAGCCCAAGGAACTGATGAGAATATGAAAAATGTGGAAAATGACCAAAAGAGTCAGAAAAGCAGAATGCAAGCTGGATAGACAATCTAGGGAAGGAAAGTAAAGTTAATTTCTATCCTCTCATATAGGTGTTTTAGTGGAATGCATAATAAATGTAAGGACCCAGAAAACTGATATAAATATATATTAGTGTGTGCATATGTGCATGGAGGATATAGTCTAACATCATTAGCTTAATCTCATGAATGTCCACAAATTAAAAGTTGAGATACAGAAAGTATCTTGAAATTTTAAAAATGACACTATAGTTTAAGATTATTTTTCAGCTCATGAATTGTTTATATGTGAAATCCTAAAATAAACTGTGTTTTCAACACCCTCAGTTACATTCCTCAATGAGCACAGTTTCAAAGAGAATAGATACAGAAGAATAACCTTTAAAATTCTGATCTTGACAAGAACATTTTGAGTAAACATAGGTAGAACATACCCAGTATTTCTGTTTTAAGACAGAAAATTCCCTTTGTAAAATGTGTACACACATATATGTTTATCTAGATATGTATATATATGTGTGAAATTATTAAATAAGATTTTACATTTGAAATAAGAGCATTAATTCATGAAAATCCTGCAAAATATATGAATGCAAAGCTTTTCAAAACAGTTTCAGTCAGAGCAAATGCAAAAGTCAAAAGTTTCAGGTATATAAATGAAAACAGACAAGCTAAAAAGAACAACAACAAAAAAAAGAAACTAGTTAAAAATATCTTCTCAAACATTCTAGGGTGCCCCAGGATGAACCATTTAGAAAGGCAACATCAGAGCAGATCTCTGAATGTAGATCAAGTTTTATCAAAGCAGACTACTTGGTCTGCAAGTGGAACAAAAGACATAGTTTAACAAATGCAGAAATAATGAGGGTTTCAGATTTCTAACCAAGGCTCCAAAAGATATACTCCAGTCTAAAGTATCAAAGCATAGGAGTTCACAACTGAAACTGTACTATTGCCACACAGAATGTCTGCATACCATAGGCCAAATCTATAAAAGCAAAAATTTCTGTCACTTCCTCTTTGCATTTTTATAATGAGAAGAAAATGTATGGTAGGTCTAACTTATAAGAAACTTGCAAATTTCAGTCTTTTTTTTTTTTTTTTTTTGGTTGACCAAAGAAATCTGTTGATTCTATGGAAAATTAAACTCATTACTCTCCTGGAGATTCTCAACATGCTAAATTTCAAAATATCGGTACCAATCACCAAAAGATCATATTTAAATGTTACAAATTTGAAGTTGTGTCTTTGGTGATGGCAATACTTTGCAATGAAACATAAAAATGTAGATGAATAATAAAGATAACTAAATTAATTAGTTAAATACACAGAACTTTTTTTGAAATCTGAAAAGTAACTTCAGTCATGTTCTTGTTAACATTGGTCAGAGCACAGGAAATGGAATCAGATTTAGAGCTTCTTAAATTCATATGTTTGATCTTCTATTTGTTAGCTACGTGACTTAATCCATATAAATCTGTTTCTAAATATTAAAGCTGAAAATACTAT